>JAWLRI010001021.1:1399632-1419834 GCA_034781795.1 Crypturellus tataupa
TCACCTTCTTTTCCTTGACATACCTAGAGATGGTCTCTAGGATGAGCTGCTCCATCACCTTTCCAGGGACGGAGGTGGGGCTGACTGGCCTGTAGTTTCCCAGCTCCTCCCTCTTGCCTTTTTTGAAGACTGAAGTGATGTGATGTTGGCTTTCTTCTAGTCCTCCAGTACCTTCCCTGCTCTCCATGACCTCTCAAAGATGATGGAGAGCAGCTGAGCAATGACCCCTGCCAGTTCTCTCAGCACTCTTGGGTGCATCCCATCCAGGCTCATAGATTTATGGGTGTCCAGTTTGCCTAAGTAATCCCTAAACCAATCCTCCTTGACCAGTGGAAACTCTCTTGGTTCTCTCTCTTGTCTCCAAGTTCAGTACATGGGGGCTGGCCTTAGCAGTAAAGCCTGAGGCAAAGAAGGGCATTTAGTAACTCTGTCTTCTCTGCATCCTTTGTCACCAAGACACCCTCTCCGTTCAGCAGCAGACTAACATTTTCCCTAGTCTTCCTCTTGATGCTGATGTATTTGTAGAAGTCTTTCCTGTTGCCCCTGACATCTCTCGCTAACTCTATAGGTTTTGGCCTTCGTTGTTGCATCACTACATTCTCTGACAATGTTCCTATATTCTTCCTATGTGGCCTGATACTTCTTCCACCTTACATATGTGCTCTTTTTCTCATTGAGTTTACCCAACAGCACCTTGCCCATCCATGCAGGTCTCCTGCCCACCTTGCTTGACTTCTTTCTTACAGGAATGCACCAATCCTGAGCTTGGAGAAAGTTGTGCTTGAATGCACCACTCTCCTGGTACACCTCTCCTGGATCCGCTTTCCTTCTAGGACCCTTGCCCAGGGGATTCCTCCAAAGAACTCCCTGAAGAGGTCAAAGTTAGCTCTCTCAAAGTCCAAGGTTGCAATCCTACTTCTTGTCCAGCTTCCTTGTCACAGGATAGTGAATTCCATCATCTTGTGGTCACTGCAGTCAAGACTGCCCCCAACCACTTGCCTCGATGCCTTTCATTGGATGGAAATTCCTTGGACACTGCATTGTGTCAAACTGTGTGTGCAACCCTTCTGAGTTGTACCTTCACTATGTAGACCTCAATGGCAAGGCAGTCAGCCTGTGATATGAAATCATGATTCATCAGTATGTCAGATCACTGCCCCTGGGACAACTTCTAAAGGTGGAATCTCCTCAAATTAAAGGACAAGTTCATTTATTATACTAGGCAATCTGCTCTACCACTGAGCTATAAGAAAATTAAGACAATTCTCTTATTTTTTTTCTATAAGAAAAACATTTAGAAGGAAATAAATAAGTTTATATCTGTCACTTTCATTAAAAAGTGTATTGGGAGAAAAGAACACTTCCCTCAATCTACTTCCTTTCTAGAAAGGGACTATATTTGCCTTTTTTTTCTCATTTTATCTACTTTCAAAAATAGTACCTTTCCAGATGTCTAGTTTCTACTGCTTAATTTTGTTTTATTATATATATTTTTTAGTTAAGATTTGTATAGGTATATTCTGGAAAATGAGGAGTAAGTACAATTACTGAGAAGAAAGCTACTGGCTTTAAAATATGGCATAAATATTGACTTCTGTTAGTTACAATGATTGCTTAAATTAGGCTTAATTTTTTTTTTTTTTTTCAGTAAGAGCTTGAGAGAGAACCTATAAATGAGTTTTTATACACAAGAGATTAAAGAGTGAGGTTTCTTCTTGTTTTTGTAGCTCTTAAGTCCAAGTGTAAAACCTGAGATTAGGTTTTAGTTGCCAATATGCATGAATCTATACTTGATATGGTCACATCAAATGAGCTAATATGCCTCTTCATAGCTTTGCTTAATTTAAACATGATGTGTGCTCATGGTGATACCTTTGACATGCCCAGCAGACAAGGATGTGAAGGTTTCGTAGAGCTATTTCTGTCCCGCCATTCTCGTTTCACACTCTGAAAGTATCTCAGAGCTCAGCCCAATTAAAATCAGTAGAAGTTAATGCCAATGCAATTGATTTGAGCATAAAAGTCTGAATTCTACAGAGTGTTCATATGCATACTTTTGAGAAGATTCCTAAATGATTTTGCTGCATGCTCTTTTCCACATGATAGTAGTCACTGAGAAAATGAGAATGCATATGAGTCAGTATAAAATGTAGTAGTTAAATGTTTTCTCTCTACTTTTGCATGGAATATAAAATTAAGCCTTCTTTAAAAAAAAAAAAAAAGTTGAGGGGAAAGGGGGAAATGTTTTCTTCTTGTGCTGTCCGTTTTTCTAGAACTTTACTCTCTATTGAACCCTAATAAGTCTATTAAACTTATAACTGCAAAATCATATCATATTTAATGCCTTTCTTGCACAGTGATGCACTTCCACACCATATTTTTCTCAAAAAAAATATTAGGTTTTAAGGTTACTAAAGAAATATTAAATCAGTCTGTATGCATACATGATCAAAATGGAGTAGATAGATCTGTGTTAACCATATTGTTTGGCTAAATTTAGTATTCTGTATTTCAGTTTGACAAGTTCTTCACATTTATGTATATATCATTATACATATGTATTATGCACACACATGCGTAGATATATTAAAATTTTTATTTAAAAAAGATGGAAATTTTTTTGCATAGAGAAACTACATTCATATAAAAATAAATGATCATTGCTGTTAATAAGATATACAGTAGAAAGTAACAAAGATAATTCTTCCTTGAAATTTCACACTTGTTTTTTACAAGTGAATCTGTGTGTAGATATGCAATACGGTCCTTGTGAGAGAATTGCTCAAGAAAGGCGAACTTAGAGAAAAATAGAGCCTAGCAGAAGAATACCATTACAGAGGCTTACTTGAGGTGAGAGACAGTTACCATTTTCAGGATGGTTGGTCTGTGTGGAATCTACTTCTCCACGATTCCCTTGGCAGCCCAACTTGCCCTCCTAGCATATACTAATAAGAGTAAACGAAGAGTGGAGCGGAATGGAGACACCACGGCCAAACGTTGCTGGTCTCACTGTGGAGGGGATAATCTGATGGTGCCGTGAAGATAACGGGTGAAGCGGAGTGAAGACACCACAGTCAAACTCCGTTTTACTCCCTGCAGAAGTGGCAGCCTGGTGGTGCCACACAACTGATGGGCCGCAGCACAGCATGATGTCTGGTGCTGGGCCAACAACGATGGCAGATCAGTCCCTTCAGATAGACTTTGTTCAAACTTCTCCTCCTTCTAATCTCATTATAGTACAAATACACAACCCCATCTCACTGATCACCACTCCTCGTTGAGCATGGTCTCTAGATTTTCGATTAACTCGGGTGACTTTTTTAAATCAATGAATAACAAAAGTAAATATGACTAGAGTCACTTAAGCTCCACCTAAATGTAAAATAAAATATATAAAAGGTAAAGTAAGGAGGATGATATGATAGGAAGAAAGAATGGGGTAAGATCTAGGAAGGAAGAATGGGACGGAGGAACAGGAAGTAAGGAAAAACGAAGAGGAGAGAGGGAAGATTCCATCGTAACTTCTGGATCAGTTAACAGGCTGAACCCCTTTTTTCCCCTTGGATCAGGACACTCCCTGAGGAGACTCCTCAAGATTGAGAGCCCTCTCCCATCTTCTGGGTGAGTGATTACTGCGCATTTGTACACTATGCACTAGCTAAGAAACCCACACTGTAGTAGAGAATTTTCTCTACTGACATCCAAAACCTGTTTTCCAAATGCTGCATTTGAATAAATTGTGCTATTCGTGAACCCGACCACTTGTTTTAAAGGCAATCGGACCTACAGTTGACAGACTGCTGGTGAATCCGATACTACCAGAGTCGAGATTGTAGTTGATCACGCTATTTTGGGAACTCGATTCATTCATAAGAAGGCGATCAGACCTACGGTCAGCAGTCTGTGTGTGAAACCGATACTGCCAGAGATGGGCATATAGCTAACACAGTATTTGGTATCCTTATTAAGAGATGAGTCCAGCTGCTCCCAGTCCCTCTAACCTTTGATGTTCGGCTGGAAAGCAAGGGGATTCAGCTCTCACCAAATTTGCACCCCAAATCTGACTTACAACCTTCAATAAATTTTCTTAATAAGAAATCTAAAATTTATATATGTTATATATAAAAAAGAAAGAACAAAGAAAAGGTAAATTGTCTTCGAGTCAAGGACTATTTTTTGAGGAAAGCTTGGCAAAAAAAAAAAAAAAAGACTAATTTGACTTTCATCTCTTTTTCTTATGTGGATGTTTTTCCTTATCCATGGTAAAAAACAATGGAAGACCATCATTTTTTTAAATTGGGGCCAAGAAGCAATACCATTAATGTTAGTGAATCATGGCATATGTCATAAATAGTCCCATCAAGTCCCACAGTTCCATGGAGGCTGTGGTGAAGGAAAAAGAATTTGGTGTTGGAAAGGTAAGCAGGTTTACATGGTTTATAGAGTAACCAAAATAATTTACTTTTGTATGTCAGTTTTTGAAGATTATTGTTAAATAGTTTTTTATTTTCTCTTCATTGCTTATTCCACTAAGCTTGTGGAAACTAAGTGTTGGAGAAAGCTGTATTTATAATTTAAATTATCTTATCTCAGACTTAGAAACATACCATTATTTTCTTTATTAGATCTTTATTGAAATCAAGTTTTTCTATGTGAAATAGTATACATTTTGGAATTTAGTAAAATTAGTTTTTTTAAAATTTTTTTTTCATTCATCTCATTCCTTGTTAATTTTTTTTTTTTACCAATGCCTTGCTTAAAATCTTCCAGAGTAAAAATATATTTAACCCATTGTAAAATTTTTCTCTTCTCATATTTGTGCCATTTTATCCAATTTAGGAAAGGATTTGTCATCAACACAAATTTTGCTATGTAACTTCATAATGCCTTGTATAATGACACCTCTGAGAATTTCTAGTTATAGGAGTATAGGAGGCCCTAAATGTGGTGTCCAATTATACTGAAACAAGAATGTGCAAAGAGAGATAAATGCATTCAAATGCTTTTCTATCTTACAGGTCATTAATTCTCCTGAATTTGGTTGCTAGATCCAGACTTCACAGCTTCTGTGTACCCCAGACTCAGTCTGCCTGCTGCTGGGACATCACTTTAGCCTTCACAGCTAAATCTCTTAAAAAAAAAAAAAAAAAAAAAAAAGGTAAGATGTGAGCACTCCAAAGTTTCACTTCAGTAAGGAATTGGACCTCTAAAAGAAACCTTATCCAGATTAGAGAGCTCAGAAGTATTCCCAAATCCTGAGCTGTAGTTCATAATTTATGCAATTATTTGTGCCTTCTTCCAGTTCTTTGTCTCTAAGTGGCTGACAATTTTGTCTCTGTAATTAACTTAATGTGCAATAGAATATAGAAAATCAGAGAAAGGTGCATTGTCTTTTTGTTCTCTATGGATACAAAAGAGCAGAAGGTATTTGTGATCAAGCCCATCTGTAAACAGAAACTTGTGAAACTTTCATGTTATTCTTGTAAATATGTTTATTGTTTAAATAGAAGTAATTATTTTTTCTTCCCTGCTGGAAGCTTCAAATTGAGCCAAATGTCTTTAGCATTCTGCTAGCAGATATAACATTTTATAATAGTGCACATATGTTCAGTTGTTTTTATGGAGGAGATAGCAGGTAGTAACAGTCATTTGTTTAAATATGCAGATTCAGATTTTAGAGAAAGAAAATCTCCCATCTTGCACTATGGTGATTATGTGAGCAAATATGCAATAACAGCTGCTTTTAAAAATGCTACATTTTATTGCACTATATTTTACTATGATTCTGAAAAACATGTTTTTTGCTCTTCCTCCATTGTTCTGTTGGTATTCTCTTGTATCTTGGACTCCCAAGCCTAAATTTCATTTATTACAATTAGACTTTTCCTCATTGCTCTCATATGTGGAAATTGCATGTGAATACAAAAGGAAAGAGTATATTAGTAGTGTTACACAAAATATTTTATATAACTGAATATGTTTTCACATTCATTCCAAGGCTAATTAGTGAACTAAATGTACTCTACCTTCAATAGTTACAAGTTAGATTCCATAGAAGGACTTATATGTTTTATTTCACTCTGGAAAAACCTCATGGATACTTCTCTGCTGTGTTTGAAGTCTTCCACATCTTGACTTCAAACCGGGACAAAAGTCATCCTCTTCTTAGTTGCCCTGCTTTAAAGCAAATCTCTTAGTGGAACTTAGGGACATGGTTTATCAGGAATGCTGGTGATGGGTTTATGGTTAGTCTTGATAATCTTGGAGGTCTTTTCCAGTCATAATGATTCTATGATTCTATGCAAAAATTTACCATTTTAGGAGGAATGTCACCCTCCCCAGAAAGATGCCCAATACCAACTACTTCAAAGGAGTTTGTTCATATCTTTTCTAGTATGAACTGAGTTCATATTAGCACTACATGCTAAGATTAGTCACATCTGTGCAGACTAACCTTTGGAAAAGACAGGGCACATCAGATTTGAAACTTCAAAAGTGGGTACTTGTTCACAAATAAATAATTGGGAAAAAAAAGCTTATAATCCTGACAGAATAGACATCTAAAATCTCTTGGAGAGACAGGTATCCCTACAGGACAAGTTTCCTTATTACTAAATGAGCATTGATTTTAGTGATTCTATTCTAAGATGCCTAATTCTCTCCATATACTTCATAATAGTGATGACAGTAGGGTAGCTTAATTTGTGTGACTCTTATTTTTTCTCTTCCAGTCTTTTCAATAGTCCAGTGCAAACTGTATTGAAGTTTTATTTCAATTTGGATTTTATTTTGTAAGTCCATTTTTTTTTTTCATTTTGCTTATTTATTTAATTTTCAAGAGATGCCTTTCCAATTATGCTTGTCAGCATATGGACTTTTTTTGTTTCTTTATTTGGTAGGACTATAATTGATTGATTGATTTTAATGAGTAAGTTCTATGTGCCCAAAACTTTGTTTCCAACTACAGTGACACAGGGCATGCAACCTCCCAACTGCCATCTCTTACATACTTTTTATCCATAGATCATCTTGATTAAAACTTTGCTTTTCATATTACTTCCTACCTCTTTTCTTCAGCTTATCAAGAGAGTAAATTGTCCAATTTCTTGTCTGTCTGGAGAATGTATAAAGCATAAAATAAAAATTATATTTATGTGATTTTTTAAAAAAAAACTTTTTGTGTATAAATTGAAGTAACTTTATTTAGTGTTTATTTTCCAATATATATTACCACTAATGTTGTCATGGGGAGAGATCACCTGCCCATTTTTGTCCCCTGTGTGTATACTGCCTATGTGAAAACTGGCTTCTCTTTTCTTTTTGTGAGCTTGGAAATGGAATTTGCTATGTGACAGATAAGAACTACCTTTCTTTAGGACATGCTCTGTTACAGATCCTAAGGTTTAGTAGCAAGTTTCACAGTCATGACTTTCTCTAGCCCACAGTGTAAATTTGACTTTGCAGATCATTTTCACCTCTCTGAGGCTGGTAAAAGTCATTGTTTTCCATCCAAAAGTCTTCAAATGGTTATTACATTGTGTAAAACTTTAAAGTCTGTCTAGACAGAGAGCTTCAAGGTTGTAAAGGTTACTATCTCCCATGATAGTTTCCCAGTAAACATAAGTCATATTTAAAAGACTGCAGTTCAGGCTCTCTGGGGGCTTTTCTGGCAGGGAAAATGATGATTGGGGACTTTTTTTTTTTTTCCCCATAGTCTTGATTATATAAAATACTCCTGAAATCAGAGTCATATCTGTTCAGGCTTGTCCAAGTGAAAGACTTAATTTAACTATTTTTAGCTGAAATCTCTTGAGAATTGTCTTCTTTCCTTCTATCCTTACCAACCATTTAAGATGCATGTCCCATCTGTTTAATTTTGCCTTCATAGCAAATGGAGACACAAATTATTCTGTTCACAGGAAATTAAGTTTCATGTCTTTGGAAGTCTTTATAGACCAGAAGAGATCCTGAACTAATATCAAAAAGAATAGTGAGGAAGAAGAAGAGAAAAATTTCTTCTTCACTTGTCCCTCAAGTTTATGTTTGTTGCAGAAATATTGTTGACGCTTTGAACTCTATACGGCAGTGGCTTATTTAAACACTTTCAGTAAGAGAATTTCTACATAATTTTCCTATCCCTTTCATCATAGTTCTCCTTTTGCTTTTTTCCTTTACTTGCCTCTTTCATTTTTATTTTTCACTCTTTCCCTTTCATTATTTAAGTCATTTGCTAAGGTGATTGCGCTATTTGTTAGATATTCCATATGAAAAGTGCAAGTGGCTAAAGAACAGAATGTTTTATACAGAAACAGATATGACTATTTATTTGTAGATATCAGATACAAAGATTAAGATAAAGAGTACATAACCAATGCAACTGTCAGCTCTGTTTCTTTGCAGACTGTCCGTACAGAGAACACTGAAGATGATGTTTGAAAGCTTCTGGGGAAATAAGGAACTATTGCTCAGCTGGCAAATTTGTCATTTTTCCTTTGCAGTCATTAAATTTCTACCTGATAATATTTTGTTATTATATATTTATAGAAATAAAAAGCTTTTGTATGTATAGTTGTGCATAGACTAAAAAAATGGGCCTCTTAACTGAGTTAGCAAAATACCCTCACTGATATCTCTTGTTCTGTAATTTATTGCAGTCTGCTTCCTTAGTAAAAAATGTTGTGAGTCAATACAGGATAGACTAAGATAGAAGAGTAGAAAAATAATAATAAAAAACTCCTTTTCTATAAAAAAATACTGGGAATTTATAGCATATGGTGCTTTATACTGAGATTCTGCCTTTTTTTTTTTGAAATTTCTTTTAGTACTTTTGCATCTCTCTCAAAGGTTCTTTAACAGTTTATCACTGTTGAAACACACCACATTATTGCTCAAATTCTCACAGCGGAAAAGACACGGGTTTTCAAAAGGTGCCATTTGCTTTTTCCCTTGTGATCATCATTTCTACTGGTTGGTATGTATGTGGAGGCGAAGCCACCTACTTCTTTCTCTTCTCTCACTGACCTCTTGTGGAAGTAGCTACACAGTAGCTTTTTCTTTCCAATAATGAATTCTTAGAAATCCTGATATTCCACAAAGCTATACCTTTCAAAAGTTATAATTAAAAGAAAGTGTTTAAGCATAATCACTTTAATCCTAGATCTTCTTATTGACCCAATTTTTTGACTATGTGAAGTATGTACATATATTTATTTATGTATACATATTTTCTAAAATATTTATTTAATTTCCCAGTGAGCTGAATAAGTAGACACAGAAATGATAAGCTATTGCAATCATTTAAAACACCCTGAAATTTTCAGTTATGTCACTTTCTAAATAATGACATAAAATCTTTTCCCACCTTCAAAATATTTAGAGTTTCTCATTTTCTCAGTGAAGAAGATTACTTTGGAATGTAGTTCCACTTTTGCATTACATTCCATTTTGGAATTCCACATACAGAGGCTTTTTCTGAGTTCAGACTAGATCTAAAATGAATTATGTACAGAAAGAGATTCCAAAAAAGAGAGGGAGAATGGGATGGTGGAAGAAAGAGAGAGGGGGAGAGAGAGGGAAAGAGAGAGAGAGAGAGAAAGAGAGATGAGGGGTATGGAAGAATAAACAAAGTGAGAGAAAGATAAGAAATATGTAGACAAGGACCTGTAACAAATGCTGAAAAGAGAGGAAGATGAAAATGAATAAATGAGATTAAAATCTTAATGAAGAACAAAACAAACATGCTGTCTAGGTCTTATTCTACTTCTGGCTTAAGTCTGTGTGAGTAGAGAGGAAACAGCAGATCTCTTTTATTCTAAATGCTGAAGTTTTCTTCACCTAGGAAAAATAAACATGTTTTTGAAAATACTGAATCACTAATATAAAAATTCTAAATCCCCATGTAGTGTTTTTGGAAGGACAAATTGTTGTTCACATTAGTATTAAAAAAAAAAAAAAAAAATCCCTGAAGCAGGCCCTGAATCCAACACTAAGGTGGCATCTCTTTGCCTGTTTATCTGTTGTCATTAACCTTATTTTGTGGGGTTTCTAAATCAGTTCAGAGCTGTTTTTTAAACTCCAGGCTGTCTCCTCCTGATGTAAATGTCAGACTGCCTTTGATTTCTGTAGGGTAGAGTCCTATATGACACTCAACCACTGATACCGCATCCATCAGATCTTAGCAATGAGTGCTTTGAGCATTACCAGCACATACATCCAAAACAAATAAATTGAAACTATTTGACAAAATTCTTGTGCTGAGACATTCAGTTATTTCATTACTGAAGTTTGAAAGACATTTGAGTTTGATTTCAGTGTTGCAATCTGCTGATACTTGACAAAAAAAAAAAGGTTAAAAAAAAGGTCATCTTAAGCAGATGAGTCTGGTGCAGCATGGCATTTGTTCAGGGAGTGGAATTTTACTTCTTTATAGCCTTCCTGTAGAGCTAAACTGAGAACATCAAGGCTTTTCATTGTAATATTCAAAATTGATTACAAAAGAAGAACAAGGAAAGATGCACGATAATGATGACTACAAGGAGATTTACTGCAATTGTCCATCTGCCAAGTGGGATCGTTTGCTCTCATCTGAGTGTCTCTGCTCCTTTATCCTAAACAGTTGGCAGGTATACAGGATCTTTGGCAGAAAAATCTGTGTATGTCTGTGCATTATAAGTAAGGTGAGGTTGCACACTGCCATTTCTTAAAAATCTAGACCGCCAATGACAACTAAGGAAAGACTAAAAAGATTGCCAGCTTGAATGTTTGAAGAATATATTTGCAGGACGAATACAAATCCTTTGAAAATGACAACACATATATCTATAATGTTATCTATTTTTAATTCTGTTTTAATGAGGGATGTAATAGAAAACTCAACAGTGCTTAAAGCAACATCTTTTTCATTGTTTCATTGTTTTCTACTAGCTAAGCTTGACTACTGCTGAAAAATGCTGTGGAAATGGATTGGACTAGAAAGATACATGTGCATAAATAACTGCTTAAAGTAAACTTAACTTAGAGTCATAATGACTAAGGAGAAAATAGCCACAGGCTAAAAGGATTACAATAAACTGAAATCTCATTTCCCAAAAGTGATTATTTCAGCAAGAAAACATTGCAGTTCTTGTTTACTGGCTAAGAAACATGGATTTATAGCAAAGACAGACATTAAAAAACCCTGTGGAGATCAATATGAACTAAAAAGCACATTTAAAATTGTATAGAAATGCAAAAAGCTCACCGTGAAACATTACTAATATAGAAAATTAATCACATTTCTCTGGAGATGAGATGTAGAATTTCAGAAAATAATTTGCTACCTTTCCAAGATGTGATATACTAAACATGTATGTCAGCAGGCCAAAATAATTTCAGAAAGTGAGAAAAAGGTAGTAATTGTGATCACTTTTCCAATTCAGCAGGAAACACTATGACATGGATGATAACACTGTCTGCCAGTGCCAGATCATTTTCATCTTCCATGTCACAAAATATTGGTGAATTATGTGGCAGTAGACTAGAATTAAATGTACCAGTCACTGTTCTATTTATCTAATATGCACTGATGTTTTATTAGCACTGTTTTATTAAGAAAGATCTTCACACTTCCTTCTGATAAATACAATTTTATGATGAGACAGTATTTATAAAAATATTATAGAAAACTACCCAGACTAAGTGATATTAATCTGTTTACTAATTCACACAAATTGACAGACTCACAGTTTGGTTGAGGTTGGAAGGGACTTCTAGAGATCATCTATTCCAATCCCCCTGCTCTAGCAGGGACACCAAGAGCACGTGGCACAGGGTGGCATCCAACTGGGTTTTGAAGCTCTCCAGGGAAGGAGACTCCACAACCTCTCTGGGCAGCCTGTGTCTGCCTTTGTTTCTAAAGCAGGATGGGCACATGCAACCCCCTGGTTGAAACTGTACAAGTCACCTTTAAAGGCTTAAGTTGCAAGATGTGAAAATAAGAACACATTACATTGTGTATCACTAGTACAAACCTCTGATAGCTGAGAAATCTGGATTCTAATCTTTGCTTTGATACAGTTCTTCTCTCATCCTGGGAAATCACTGAGCTCCAGATTTTCACAAGGGGCCTTTATTTATTGGGTCTCCAACTTTGAATTTCTGAATTTGGGCACAAGAAGTCTGGGACTTCGAGTCTCAGATTGTTATATTAAAAATTGGAACTATCAATATTTTGAAACTGTCCTTTTATCCTTATGCTTAAATTTCTTCATTTACACTAATCTGCAGGAAAGAACATATCCATTAATCATTAAACTTTAAGGATTTCATATAGAGTGTTATGTATTTTAATTAATTGAATACCAATGATTGATTAAATTATACAACTTCATTACATACATAGAGATCAAAGTTAAAGACATCTCAAATTATGAGAAGCTGTAACTGAATAAAATCAGATCAGAAGTTTTAGTTATAAGCAGAGTTACAATATTGCTGTGTAAGAATGAGGAAGGAGCAAGGATTTTATTACTATTGACAACAGAGGAGTCATGAAGATGTGTTTAAAATCACCTAGCCTTAGAGATGTAAAAGTGATATATAGAGATCTAAATTATGCTAGACATCCTAGGCTTCTTCACAGACAATGGAAAGAAAAAGACATCTTCTAAAAATGCTTTTTCAACCCATATTAAACAACTTGATTAGGGTAAATTGACTGAAGCTCTAGATATAGTGCTTTTCCTCAGTCTATCCAAAAGAGGAAAGGTGAGTAATCCCAATAATCCCAACAAGATAGTGGCCTTCTATATTTTAGATATATAAAGTCATCTGAGATAAAGCATTTTGGTACTGTTTGTCTCCTAAAATCTCTTACCTACCTAGAAACAAAGGTTCCTCCTGCCTAGGGAGGGAGATCAGAGACATTTCTTTTAAGTATCTTGCCTAACTAGAAAAAAATAAAAGAAAAAACAAACAAACAAACAATCAATCAAACAAAAAAAAGCGAGAAAAAAAAAGGAAGAAATAAAAAAAGTAGTCTGAAGAAAGCATCAAAAAAAAGAGGCGGAGAAAGACGAGGAGGTAAAAGAAAAAAAGAATAAAAGAAGGAGAAAGAGGAGGAAAATCCATGTATATAAACTTAGGAAAAGCCAGGAGCAGTAGCTTTCTGAGTAGATTTAACAATTCTAAAATGCTTGTTTGGCACAAAGAGGCTGTTTTAATAAGTACTTTAGAAATGACAAGAATAATATACTAGATTAGGCAATGACCATTTTTAAATTATTATTAGTTCTTTAAGTAATTGCTATAAGTGGTCCTAATTCCAGTGAAGACTTGTTCTGATGAAACAAAGCCTCCAGCACCAACAGCCAAGTATCTCATAAAGCTGTTGGTGTTATCACATTCATTTGGAGACAAAAAGCTTCCAATAAATCTTTATCTGATGAAAATTGTCATAGCTGATGACACTTGTTTTACACTGACTGGTCAATGTGAACTTCAGTTCACTGTAAGGCAATATTCACATATTTCAAAATTGGAAAATAATTTGCTGATCATCTATTTGCTGATGAGGAGAGTAAAGCATGTTTTTTTTTTATTCTTTCTGAAATAAATAAATAGTAAGTAATAATAATAATAAAAAAAATTCCACATATAAGAGACTAAGGCATATTGCGGAGTCATTTGCTAAAGAATCTCAAGGCTGTGGTAGGCCAACTTATCTTACTGTGGCCAGGTATTTGTACTAGCAGAGTTTTGGATGCTTAACAATTTTTGAAGGATTTTAGAATGTCAAACACTGACTGACAGCTTTACTTGGTGACTCCATTGCTTGTGAGTATATGACAGTTTGACAGGCATCCTTAGGGTTCATTTAATTATTTTATTCAATTCTCCTTATTGAATTATATTAATGACCATTCTACTTCACACACAGCTTCAGCAGCAAATTCAGGCTGCCATCTCATATTCTGTTCTACCTCCTCTGCTCACTAGCTCTGGGCAATTTTGTCCTTTTCCCCCTTCTTCTCTTTTAGTCAAAAAACATGTTTACTACAATATATTTATGGGAAAAGGTAACAGAATGTAGACTAACATTTACATGGTTTCATATGGAATTAAAATGACATTAAATGTTACAAAAATGAGAATGGAAATTAATACTATTATAAAAGTGTTGTTCTTGGCAGCAAAAAAAAGGAAAACCAAAAAAAAAAAAAAAAAAACAAGGAAATGCCAATAGGAGAGCAAGTATAAAAGATATATTACAAAGTTGAGAGCAAAACTTGTACGGAGGCATTTCTAATCTTACTATTACTGCTTTTCTTGTTGTTGTCTTCAAACAAAATTATACATCTTCCTCTAGAGCTGTTTCAATTTAGACAAATACTGATGTCTTTTGTCATTGTAGCAGGTATGTTCCTTTATTAATGCCAAAACTACATCTGATTTTGAATGGAAGTCGCGATTTACAGAGTAGTTAACTTGCTTTCATTAGCATCTCTGAAGAAGAGAGTACAGAAACCTTACAATCACTCTTGCTAACTCACTCATTTTTCTGCTGCATATGCCTTCTCATTTTTATTGCAACACTTCAGAAAAAATGGGGAGACTCTAAAGACGCAAAAGAGCTCAAGTAGTACTTCACAGAACTGTCTATGCTAAGTATGGTGGAGGGAGAAGAGATAATACTGTAACATTACTTTCTTTGACTAATAAAGCAAAAAATTCAACCTTCAATCCTACATAAATTTCTCATGGGACAAGTATCTATTAAAATTGTGCTAGTGGCTGCTCATCCATAGAATAACTACAATACAGAAAATAGAATTCCAGGATCAGATATTGAAAGTTTAACAAGAGTATTCTTTAGGAAAAAAAAAAATATAGAGAGAAAGCATAGTGTATATGCTATACTTTTTTTTATATTATACTATATGTATTTTTTCTGGCAATACAAAAATAGAAAGATTTTTCCTTTGTCTTAGGTATGATCGTGTTTCCAAAACTTAGGCCTAGAATTTCTATGATCCATTCATATTTGGATTCTCTATTGAACTCCATGGAGTGAATCAGTATTTAGGAAATGTCTAGGGAGCGATTGTACTCAGAATTAGGCATTGGAAAACTGTTTGAATTTGCCACAGAAAACTGAGGGAAAAGACATAATATATGCAGCTTGGGTAGTTAAGCAGGACCTGGCTCCTTTCTATGTAATTTCAGACAAGTCACCAAAGGCAAAGTATACCTATTTGTTATGAAGTATATGCCTGCTGTTTTCTATAAAATCAGTTTAAAATGCTTAGACTTGTTTGATTATTAAGTGTTAAAGAGTTGGAGCTAAAATTGGAGCTCCAGTGAAATCAGTGACAGTACTTAGCATTTCTGTGGCTGGAGGCATCATCAAGAGAAACAGAAAATCAGACATAGCAGGCACACATGATTGTTCTTTTGGTGAAAAAGCAGCCTAAGAACACATAAATGGATAAATCAAGGAATCAAAATAAATCAGTGTTCAATATTATTATTATTATTGCAAGTTCAAAATTTGTAAAGCTAATATAAGACTAGCATCACTAAAACAATTCATGTAATTGGAAATTTATATCTCTAGAGCAGAATAGATTATGTATAATAAATGAAAGACTAAGTCATGCAGAGAATGGTGAAAAGATGTGTGTACTGCAGTAGTCACTAGGCACATTAGATACTGTTTAATCTCCATCTTGAATGTAGTAGGGATACTATACAGATGATTTCTGAAAACAAACAATTAAATATTTTTGACTAAATGTTCAAATGCTCAAGTGATAAGGCTCTTTAATATTTTTAGATGGAATTAGACCAGTTTTTATCCCTTAGAATCTGGAACTGAAATTGAAGACGCAGAAGAGGGCAGTCCTAGTTTCCGTGATTCCAAACTTGTCAGTGATTGACTTTGCAAGCTTAATAATGTTGTTTCCTTACAGAGTTTTCAATATTTGAATATTGAAGTAAATGTAAATTATGAGAAGACTGCCATTTTGCACTCAAAAGATTCCTTCTTTGACTAGTTTTCTGACTGTTATTTTCTTATACCAGCAGTATAAATATAGAGAGTTTTTGTTTCAGTGGGGATTACCACTGCTTTATGACTGGTGGTCAGAGCTCCCTATAACCAATAGTTAAGTAAAATTGTATTTTTATATATAACATGATAATAACACTTAAAGAAAATAGCAAGTTCCCACATTTTAAGTACTCTTTTTTCCAATGCGCTAATTTAGTGATGATTTGTAGGAAATTTCTAAAGGAACTTTACAGATCAGTCTGATATCATGCCAGATTTACCTCTCTCCGCCTATATTTATTTTCTTGGAGAGATTGTCAGGAATGGATATAGAAATTAGAGATGAAGAATTCTGTTTTTATGCCACCATTCTAGAAAGAGACCTTCTACTCTCTGTTCTGACCCTTATTCTTTTTCATGGAGAAAACAAATCACTTGCGTGAAAATAATGGATTATGCAGACTATTCATTATAAACATCACACTTTCAGGGCTTCACTGACAACTCCCATCTTGTGATTATGTTGTGTGGAGGTAAAAACGTCTGCTGAATTAATGACAAATCTGTCAGTGCCTTAATCCAGTGCCCTGTTTTAAATGATTAAACTCATCGAGTGTTTGCTTAATCTATTTTCCTTTTTCATATACCATGCTCTCTGCCTGGGGCAAACCCATCTAATAATTTTCAATTGAATAAAAACATAACTCATGACCCAATAAATTATTAAAAAACCCTGCATTGCATCAGATTCATCATTCATCTTACCACAGTGGCAGAAAGCCTACAGAACTCTTTAACAATTCTTGCTGTGATAAATAGTTCTATTAAAATTTATGAATACAGTGGTATATATTAACACATATTTTGTTACTGAACAATCTGTCATACTTTTTTTTCATACACCAACATGTTGCATTAGTAATTTCAGTGGTCTGGAAAACTCCCAGTCAGCTTTCATTGTTAATGTTTTTTGTTTGCCTTTTTTTGTATCTTAACTCTGAGATCCCTTCAAAAATTTGGCAGTATTACCATTCTGCATTGCTTCTACTCTTGTTTTCAATTAAATTATTGAAGAACTACTACCTTTACATCCAGCTGAAGTATTGGTAAAATAAAAATAGAAACTTTTTCATACACAGGAGGAGGACTAAATAATGATTAAGTAAGAATCTGCCATAAAACTGCTTGATAACAAGAACTGGGGTATCAGAGATCCGTTTCAGTCTACGAATGCATTCAAAATAAATGATTTCCAAGTATATATTAAGTTAATTAAATTTTTTGAACTTGGATGATTGGAAATAATTACTATTGTACAGATATGGCATAAATTTATCTGTCCAAATTCTATTTTTCAGTAGAAAATAAAAAGGTTTTAGTAGAAATCTGATGGGGTTTGGTTTCATATTTTTTCATCACTAAAATGAAAATACAAGTCTTCCACAATAACAACAACAACAACAAAGGAAAATACCCAATGTGAAAAGGAATTATCATAAGGGAAGTGGAACAAAATGCAAAATCAGTGGTCATTTAATTACCATAGTGTGCAGCCTGAACTTTGTGCAATTATCAAATAAGATGGTATTATCCTAGAACTGTGTGAAGCAAATGTGGATTTTAGATTCATGATACATGAGATTTAAAATACATATTTTTTTTTTATATTTATGAAATTTGTAATTAGATATAAGAATTTCTACCATGCAGAACTTTCAGAGAAGATACTTTCATAGGTCAAGAAGTTTAAAAAAAAAAAAAAAAAATTAGGGCTCCGTTCCTTAATTTGCAGTAGTAATCTTATTCCTTTCTAGAAAAAAGGAGGCAGAGCTTTTTACAAATATTGCTTTGCCGGATGAAGTAGCTTTATGTTTTAGGAAATCTGTCTTCCACAGGAGACACTGCTAATCTTGATAATACTTCATGTTAACTGTACTGAAGGCCAAAGTCAGATTACACTCAGACACTGTACTGGAGAGTACTTAGCAATCAAACCTGTGAAAACGCGTAGGAGTCTGTGCACATCAGAAAATCCTTGGAAAAGCTATCCATTTTTTACAGCATTTTCCTCTACTTGCTTTCTTTTACATTTCTCTCTTCCTGGAAGAAATTTTAACAGAATTGTGAATTTATGCAAGTTGGTAGAGGATTCAGCCTGAAGGTATTTTTTAATCTGTACATATTTCAAAGACAGATATTTTATGCAGATTATATCTATTTTATGAGTCATCATCTCCACCGTATTCCAGGTTTTGGCTGCTTTGATAGCTTCTTTAAACTACAAATATATATATTTTTTTAAATGTCCTTCATAAGCAGTAAGGATGTGTGTTTCTTAGTTTTAAGATCATTTCATTAAAATATTGATAAATCCATGTCATTTACTAAAGTGCAAAACAATAAACAAAAAATATGTGCCCAAATGCTATTTGACCATTCAAAATATTAATGTGGGATTGCTCAGTGTTGTTTTGAAGATAAAATAAGTAAAGGCACTGCTGACTATTAGGGTGTAACTGTGAGTTATTGAGATAGAAAACATGCTGCTTGCTTTATATATCCCTTGCCAAGCAAAATTTTTGCGTATTGGAAGAAACACATCTTCATTCAGTGCTTTCAGATGTGTATATTGGGCTGCTCACATCAGTCCATAAGAGGTAATCACAGGTCCTCACTGCATCTCCTGAGGGATGGAGAGTTCAGTGTGGGTGAAGGAGCTCTCTCTGTCACTTCAGTGCAGGATGAGGGGGAAACAGAGCAGCCCCATCTTTGTGGGAAACCTCCTTGCCTCTTTTTAATTTACATAGCTGCAAAGACTTCCCGCTGGTGCTCTGTGCCCTCCATGGAGAAGCTCTGCTTGTTTGCCTTTGGTTGGTAAGGGCTCAGCAACAATGGTGGCAGCAATGGGGCGTATTTAAAATGCACACTTTATGTATAACGGCACATTTATACCAGATGCCTTTTCTTAGGAGGTGTAGGCAGACAAAAAAAAAAAAAAAAAAAAAAAAAAAGAAAAGAACCACACGCACACGCACACGAGAAATAATTGCATGTTCATGACTAGATGTTCTCTGAACTCAATTATCTGATCAAAAAACAACTTTTACCTGCAGTTGTGCCGCAGCTTGGATAGCAAATTATAGCAGCAGTACAGAGGAGCTCCGCTATAAAGCCTCTGAGATTCATCACTTTAACTTGCCCTTTCCACTTCTTCCCTCTCACTCCAAAATTACTTACATTTTTCCCTATAAACCATCAGTTTTGAACTAATTCCTTGCTTCCAGAAAGATCCCTCCTCCTCTTCACCAAAATACTGCATAGAAGAACAGTAAATATTATAAGTTTCTCTATATTAAAAGATTATTTATATATATGCATATAAAAAAAATCTTTAATATTGTTAAAAATACTCAGAAATGACGATGCTCAGCACTGTGCTACATGCCATAGCCTGAATACCTGCCACCTGTTATGTGGAATAACATCACTTAAAACTCAGGAAAAAGAACAGCCACATCTTGTCCCTCCAGGGCATCTCTCTGTGACCATGAGAGCTGTCAGTTCAGCCCTGGTCTGAGCTATCTGAGCTGTAAAATGACTAAAAAGTTATTCTCAAGGGGAAACTCTCTGTTCAGACACCAAATGCAAACAGTAGGGATTAACCAGTTTATTACCCATGCCACAGTTCCTTGCAGGGCATGTCTTGCAGGTGGTAGGCAGATGTCATGAGTCTGTTTGATGCATTTCTTCTAAACGCACTTCACCTTTCTTTTGTAGTGCACAGATGAGCACTGTCATTGGGTTTCTCAAGTTGTCTGCAAAGCTCCTCACCAAGAGGTTTGCTTGTGCATCGCCTGACACGACAGCAGCTCAGTCTTCTGTGGGATTTTGCAGTGCTACAGCTATGCAAAGTGGAGAAGTTCACACTTATATAGGATCCTACACATCCTTAGCATGTCAGATTTTTTTTAAAGTGTTGATTTTGCAGGCAAACACCACAAGAACAAGATTATGCTAGAACAAGATTATGCTAGCAGGTAGATTATGCTACCTGCCTCATCAAACAGCTTCTACATGATTTAGGCTTTAAAAAGGGAACATGTTCATAGAATCATAGAATGCCTAAGGTTGGAAGGGACCTCTAGAGGTCATCTAGTCCAACCCCCCTGCACACG
>JAWLRI010001021.1:1419934-1431383 GCA_034781795.1 Crypturellus tataupa
GCACTAGCCGTTCCATCACTTTTCCGGGGACGGAGGTGAGGCTCACTGGTCTGTAGTTGCCCGGATCCTCCTCCTTGCCTTTTTTGAAGGCTGGTGTGACAGTGGCCTTCTTCCAGTCCTCCAACACCTCCCCCGTTCTCCAGGATCTTGTTGGTCTTGAACCTGCAAATTATTTGTTGGTGTTAGAGGGTAGTTAGTGTACTGGGGATATATATCATCTACATGCAAATTCTGGACAAATACCTTCAAATACCTTCAGTTCAATTGACTGGCAATTTTACTCCAGTCTGATTTATCAAACGTAAGAAAAAATCCTTGCATGTTAAAAAGTGAAACAGCCTTTATTTGAAAATTAATGTGATCCAAAAGAGTCATTAATCTGACAAACAGATATAATACAGATCAGATTAGATATAATTAGATCAGATTAGATCAGATATAATACAGGTCAGATATTTCATACCAGATGCTATTTCATACCAGATGTTGGTATGAAATAGAAGAACTCTATCGACTGCAATATTCAGTGATACTTTGGTGGTTTTATATCCAGGACGTGTTTTCAGTATATAAAACAAAAACAGAATAAAATCTTTATGTATGAGCTGTTGTTACATAAAAGCTTTTTTTTTTTGTTTGCAATCAATTTGTTCACAATAGTTGCTAAAAGTTGTAACAGCAACTGAAAATCTACAGGGAGGCAATCCAGAGCAATGGAAGACCACAGAAATTCCACACTGGTGAAGCATTTAGTGATGCCATGACCACAGTTTCTCAGGCTAGTGCTAGGAGCAGGTTGGAAAAAGGTTAGTGCACCACAGCTGTACTTCTGAGGTTTCCCAAATGAGCCTATGTTGAAGGGAGATCTCAGATAAGATCATAGAAATAGCTTTTTTTTTTTTTTTTTTTTTTTAATAAAGTATTGATTGATATCTTTTCATACATTTTCACTTAAAATTTTGCTTTATTCTTATATTTAACATCCATAATTGGATTTATATTCACCATTGAGAGTGATATTCACTATGTTCCCAGAAAATGACCATGACTTATTTGTGCCTGACTGGAAAAGACTGCCTGCTTAGGCATTGATATCTATCTATGTGTGAAATAACAAAAGCAAAAAGAGTACACCTATTTTTTTTTCAGAAGTGTACTATTGTGTACTTTCTTCTGTTACACTTTGTCATGGTTAATAATATCAAAATCACTTTAACAGTATAATAAAGAAAAGGATAGGTTGTTCTCCATCATAACAGTCCTCTATCAAAGCAACTTTAATTTGATTTTTTACAATCCAAAGGAAGTTCACTGGGTGTAGACAAGACACAAACTGCATTATGTACATTTGAAGCTAATTTAATAGTAACATTAAAATTGGTATCCTCTTAAAAGGTGTATTTGAAAACTGCACTGTTCAGAGCTGCTATGCGAGAACTTAAAAGTGTCTTTAGAATATTGGTTTTGATCAGTGCTTACAATCTTTGCTCTTCATCAAAGTCTGCAAGTCCATTCTGCCATTAAGAAATATGAAATCTATGAAAACCACAATAAAGGAAATCCAAACATACCCTGCCCTTTCTAGTTATACTCTTGCACATAGAATCATGAACATTCCTTTAGAGAAAAAAATTACAAATATCCTCATTTTTCAAGGAAATATTTCAGTACATATTTTCACTAGTGGGAGTGTCAGGAACAAGGTTTCCAGTCAAAATTTAAGCTGCTTAGTAATCTTAGTAATTATTGTGAGGAAAAAATCCCATGAAAGTAGTTGTGCAAATTTATTTAATAAAAAAATGAATTGTATAAAACAATTATATTCTCCCAGAATTCAGGTCTTTACAGAAAATTTGTTGTAAGAGTCATTCAAAACTATTAGCTACTCAGATCCTAACCAAAGTATGTGTAAAGGGGTGTAGGAGCTAGGCATTTAAGACTTTGTTGATTGAATTCAGTGAGGAAGAGGGAATATTAGCCAAATTATCTACAAAATGTTGGAATATGAATTGATAGTTGTAAATACAGCACCCAGATATTTTAAGGACTTAGAGATTAATGGAAGGAAAAATAAATATGAATGAAATATATACTAGTAATACATATATCCTGTTCAAGGAACAGAGAAGTGAAGGTATAGTGGTAGTTACTACGACACATTAAAGATTAATAAAGCACAACCAGACAGCATGAATAAAACAGGAGATGGTTTTAAATCTCTTTAGGGAAGGATAGCAAAGAAGTATCATTATGGGAATATTCTATAAGCTCCAATATGTGACAGGAAACTGAAATATTATGAGAAAGACTAATAGCCCAGAGAGTCCTCCCCATTATGGTAGATTTTAGCTTTTTAGATACATTCTCTGGAGGAAATTCTACTAATAAAAATAGTGCTGAATGTGACAGCAGGCAAATTTAATCTCTAAATTTGGACAGAATCAAAGAAAAAAGCATCACAAGGGACATAGTATAGGAGAAGTTGTGATTTAGTGGCAGCTTTAGATAAAAATATGTAGAGCTGGTTAAAGAAGGAACATTAATGTTTCTTGAATGTGCTGGAAAGAGAAATAACCAAGAGGGAAAAAGGTTGCAGATTGCATTTCCTGGCAATCTGTGTTAAGTTGCATCTTGTTTAATGTTTTAGTCAGTGAGCTGAATGCATAAAATGTGGGTATGCTAAGGAAATTAGCTAATGATACATATGTATTTTGGGAATATTGCTGAAATACAGAAGATTTCAGATATTAAAATATGAAAATTCAATAATACAATTTTTAAGATCACATCTGCAGCTAACAGCATAAACTTGTGCTATGGACCTATTTCATGTAACAGACTATAGACTGTGTATATCAATCACATAATAGATGCCTTTACAAGGTACAGTTCAGTAGTTTAATGATAGTTTAATGTTTCACACCCTGGTTTCACACCCAGATTTTTGTACTTTTAGCTTCGTTTCTATGTAAGGAAACCAAGTGCATTACAATCAACTACTGAATACACAGAAACAGTCCTCATTTATCTCATTGTTTCAGGCTGCTGGAAAACAGAGATGATTCCTTTCTTCCCAGCTGAAGACTACATCTGACTAATACTTCCATGTCATACTAACAGTATTCCTACAGATTTGCCAGTTTTGGTGTTCACTGATGAATTGTTAATTTTTGTCTTCAGCTCCCTTCCATAACAATAAATGGCAGGTAATCCACTACAAAGTTAATCAAGGATAGCTGTCTTCTCAGTGTTGTAATCTGCCTTGTCTTTCACTTTCATAGCTTTAAATTCAGCTCAATGGTTTCATTTTTTGGCAAGACCACCTCCTTCGTGCCATGATGACCATAGTACTGTACACATAAGCAAGTCTACACGCATTCACGAAAGAAATTCCAATGTGATTTGGTTTGATGCATAGAGGGGAAGTGATTTATGGTGAAACCTGAGGTAGTGGACAGGTGAGTAGGTGCACTGGTCACTCAAAGCTATCACCTTCCTTGGGACAGCTGAGTTCTGTGACCCTGTGATTGTGTGTTCAGGATTGTTTTGCATGTGCCTGAACAGGTGAAAACTGCCAAGACATTTGTACTTTATGTTCTCTAATTATTATTTTTCCTGTCTGCTACATCTGCTAATGAAGCATAATAGTTGGTATGGGATTTTGAAAGGAAGTGTAAATCTTGTTACATGTGATATTATATTTGTAATTATATATAATGGAATAACTGACATAATATAAATAACCTCTCTCTTACTGCTAAGTTTCTAATAGTCTTTATACAACATCCTGACAAATAAAGTCATAATCTGTAGTTGGAAATTAAAAAAAAAAAAAAAAAAAAAGATGTTGTAGTGTCATAAATAAGTTTATAAGATATTCATAAGTATCTTCCTCAAATAATAGTCCTCTG
Source organism: Crypturellus tataupa (assembly GCA_034781795.1). Taxonomy (NCBI): domain Eukaryota; kingdom Metazoa; phylum Chordata; class Aves; order Tinamiformes; family Tinamidae; genus Crypturellus; species Crypturellus tataupa. The sequence continues at coordinate 1,423,846 of JAWLRI010001021.1, forward strand.
GCTGGAAAAAAACAATGTAAACATGAAATGGCAATACTTAAATAATAATCATTGTGATTAATAAATGTCACCACTCAAAATTAGACAAAATAAGTTTTTCAACTGCTTTCTAAGATTCCATGTATAGCAATATTTTGAGTGTATTACAAGCACAGGCAGTTATGAAGTGTCTCATTTTGCATGTCAACTCAGTGGATTTTCCACTCCACACTTCATTACTTCTGCCATACAATGTCATTTTTTTTTTATTTTGCTTAAAGTAATAGCTATGGTTGGATGACAACATATAATGGTGGTTTCCAGCTTTGCTAATTATGTTTTTTGGTTTGAAAACAGACAGGAATGTTTCACACAATATTTTGCCTAAATAACTTTTGTATAGATATATATATACATTGTGTACAATACTCTAAGTATAAATAGTAAATCCACAATATTTGTTTATATAGTTAACTTCTCTTTCAAACCAAGGGAGACAATCACTTTCAGACTACATTAGTCTCATTTATCTCTATGATGTCTTTAATGTTATAAGATGTTACAACAACATTACCGGCTCCTGCAGGCCTGTATCAGCCTTTAGCTACTCAGGCGCATTATTAGATTGTCAGCATAATTCAGACATCTCATATACAAAGAGCCAACCTACTGACTCCAGTCTTTTGCAAATGTATTTTCCTGATGTAATAATAGCTTTATTTTTTTCTCCCTTTTGAGTATACTTAGAATACCTGGAAGATCAAGTTTGTGAGTGTTAAAAATATAAAAGAAGCTAACATTTAGTACTCTCTTTCTTGCTACATAGTTAATGTGTTCTTCCGATAAATCACTGACATGGTAGATGAATGAAGAAAAAAAAAAAAAAAAAAAAAAACGTTTAAAATGCTAAAATATGTTCATATATAAGAGTATATATATAAAGAGAGAAAGAGAGCGAGAGATTGAGATAAATAAATAAATATATATATAATATATATATTTTGAGATGGCTCTTCTGAACTGGTATAAATCAATGCAGGGCATTTTGATGTTTTGAGAGAAGTTATCCACTTTTCCTGAGATTTATTCCTCTGAACGCACTAGTTAGCTGGTATTTATTTATTTATTTTAAAAGGGCATAATATCTTTAAAAAGAAGAAAATGCTAGATAAAATCTGAATGTGAAGCATTAGTCAGGGAAAGAGAATTTTCTTTTTCTAAGTATCTTGCCTGATAAAATTATACATTTTTCAAATGAAACACTTTGACCCAAAGTCCTCTAGAATTAGTACTAATGTTTGACTATTTTGTTAGTAATTTCATTTATGCACCAAAGAACAAAAAGAATTAAACAACAAACCCAAAGGCAATGAAGAGAGAGAGAGAAAGAGAAAGAAATATTATCGGTGCAACAAAACATATAAATGTTAGAAATTCTACATGAAGTTGAACCAGAGCATCTCTGAGGCAATGTAATGTACTTTTTCTTTGGAATCCCACGCATTTTGCTTTCTCAAGCTTTACTACTTGTAAAGGAAACAAACAAACAAACAAAACAGTGATAAACACAGAAAAGAGAATAAATCAGCAAACTTTAATACATTGCAGGAAACTGAACTCATTTTCAAATAGATTATTGTTATGGTTTCCTGTGCACCCACACACTTGCATACAAAAACCTATATGTCATACAAGGCATATGAAATACTGTTGTTACGTTTGCTCTAGAAAATATACTATCTTTTTGTGGACATTGTAGTTGCATTTGGAAAAGATCTGTTGAAAGCAATCAAGAAGAATTTTTATATTTTGTCTAATATATGCAAACCTACTACATAAAAGGCTAGACCATATACAGACTAGATGCATGTTATAAAATATGCATATATAAACAGAACTATGTACAAATTAATCACATAACCAAAGTACTTTTTCACTTCCAAAACCTCATCCAGTTCCAACAGCTATAATGATGAACAGATAGCTCAGGGAAGAGAACAGATTAGATAGATACTCAAAATCCACCTAGTTTCAGCATCTGGAACTGGAATCTGGGAGTTAATAAATGAACTAGCTTCAAGAGAAGATGAATGTGCCGAGAATCTTAAAAACAGTGAGAAAGAGCTAAGTGCACCTAAGTAAGACAAAGCAGAAACCTTTTTCTGCTTTGGGTAAAATCTTTTCTAGGCTAAAATCTTTTCTAGGCATTAGTACAATTCTCTGCTTTTTCATAATTTTCTGATATAATCTAGATGCAAAACAGACTCCTCCACCTTGTCCCTCCACCAAAAAAAAAAAACTGACAATTTAGTAAAAAATAGAAAAATAGTGCAAATATTTTGGCTAATTTTCTGCCCATAGAGGACTCGATATATTTTGTTTTCCATTTTTTTTCCATTTTTTGTTGTTATTTCATTTTGAATAGGATTGCAAGTAATAACAAAACTCATAATAATACAATAATGAGTTGTCCAAAATCTCTGTAACTCCAGAGAATCTGTATCAGTGATGATTCTGAATATCAGCTGCTGCTGAAAGCCTACCTATCATCGTATTGTCTTTGTCTCTATCTGCAAATATTGATACTAAGCATAAGTATACTACAGCAATTAAGGAATAAATTAGAAATATAAAAGCTTTCAAAAACTCTGACTTACAGAAGTCCTTAAGTACACTTCTATTCCTTAAAACCCAGAAACTTTTATTTTAAATGGAAAAGAAAGCTGTGAGGAAAAGTAGGAAGAGCAGTGGAGATGGAGAAAGCAGAAGGAAGAAAACAGCTCAGGTGTAGAACCATGTTTTTGGCTTTGTACCTTAATACTCAAATCATTGCACTGATTTAGAAACAGCTGTCAGCTGTTAAATTGCCTGCTTGTGGCTTTTATTACTGAATGGGAGAGCTTAACAAATTATAGAAATGGTGCAGTTTTGTCTATAGTTAAGTAAACACTTTGCAGATAGTAATATACTTTGGAAGTTTGTATCTTTTTCATAATGTAATATTTATAAACAGATTTAGAATTCCCTGTATATCCATTTTTCACTTGTAATCTAGGCCTTTGTTTTCCGTGGGATTTTTAATTTTTTATAGTGATTTTCTTTTCAAGTGCGTAACAGGAAAACAATCTGGTAATGTTATCCATCTCAAGAACCAAACATAAAGTTTGATGATAGTTGATCCAGATAGTTTATTCTGTGGCATTTGTGAAGCAGAAACTATCACTTTTACTTGGTGTGCAACTGGGAAAAATACCCCTTTTTTTCTTTTTTAGTCAAAGCTTTTTTATAAAAATCATATTTGGAGTGGCCAGTCTATCCGTGATTAAAAATAACAGCAGGCATTGTTCTCTTTCATTCTGATATTTAATGTGAATAATTCAATCCATTGACAAAATGATGTCGTATATGTACTGACTTAGATTTAGTTGCAGCTACCTAAGACTTTTATGAATTTATTTGAAAAGAATATGAGTAAAGAGTTCTAGAGAGAATTAAATAGAGAATTAATGGGAAGGACATGTTGCAATAGCATTTTTGCAGCCTATTGTCAATAGAACAGCTTGAACATCTTTTCTCAGTAGCAGGTGGTTCTGCAAGAAGGGCCATCTATTTGGCAATACGTGAGCTAAGGGAATAATTTTGCTAGGAAAGATACAAAAATATGTTAGATAAAATGAATTTATTAATACTGCAAGTTAAGTCAATAAAATGTATAAATTTTAATCTATAATTGATAATTTTCTACATTACATAAAATGCTAGAGATTCCATAACATAATTAACAGTAAGCTGTAACCTAACGTAATTTCTTAGTGGATGAACTCAACAAAATCAAACCTGAAGTATACAGATGTAAACTAATCTTTCCTCACAAAAAAGAAGAAATCCCACCATTGACTTGTAGAAGGACTATCTATAAAAAAATGTGAATGAGAACTAATGCATCCTGCCATTAAGTCTCATTTTAGCCACTCTACTGGCTGACATTTTTGCAGCTGGAGAAGAAAACACCTATCAAGTCTCAGCCCGTGGCTGCTTAGCAGTTCTAAAGGGATGCAGTTTTATCAAAGTGGGGCACGTCCATCAAACAACAAAGGAAAGCTCCCATATTCTCTGGAACTCTGTTATGTAGTGTCATAACCTCCAAGCCATAATTATTTCCATGTTATCACTGCAATTAAGATGAGTGTTTCAAGTTCTAACCAGAAATTTCTCCCTAGCAGATGCTGATTGGGGATGTACTGGGAGTTTAGTGGTGTAAAACAGAAACAGGTGAAAACAGTCAATTCTTTGCATGATGTCATATTTTACTGTTTAGAAGAGAAAAGGCAGGCTGAAAAGAGATGAGCTGAGAATAATACAGAACAAAACCCTCATATCAGTAATGGAAGTGTGCTTGATAAAAGATTTTCTCTAGATAATACAGCCACTTCATAATAAGACCCACCTGATAGTTGTTAATTGTACTGACCTCTAAAACACACTTTATATGTAAGTTTGACCGTCACAGTTTTGCAATATTAATCAAGTATTTTTTTTTTCCTGCGGAACAAGAAAGAAAGTTGAAATGTCTCAAAAGACATATTAGCTTTCTTATGATTTTCAAAACCTTTTATGAAACAAAAAATGTTCCTTTTTAACAGGATGGGTGACTGGCTATCAAAAAAATATGAGAGCACATGGCGGAATTTTGATGTCTTCAGGCCAGTTAACATTGTTTTATGGAAAATCTGTTTTATTCAAACACATATTGGAAGATTCAATGACATGATAATTGTGAAACATAATATTGCTTATATAATGCAGCAAGCAAATTGGATTAGCTAATGGTCTCTCCCAGCCTTAATATCTGAGTGTCTGTTAAGGAATGACCTTGAAAATTTTAAAAATTTATAAGAGTAACTAATCAACTATAGTTGGATAAACAGGCAGAGACACCATTATTCCTTTCTTATTCTGTAAATAGGTTGACAATTCTGCCTGATTTTCCAAGGGAGAAGCCATTTGCAAAATGGATAATCTAATATCATGCACCGTAATAGTTCATAGGATCTTTGAAATCAGAACAGCATCAGATACAGTCAGGTTCATTATTCCTTACCTTCATCTAAAAGTTTGGTCAATCCATTATACTATTTTATTTCAAAAGGAACAGCATTTTAACTTGGAAAGCCATTAATATCTTGGATGAAGCTACAAGTGAGGCTCATAAAATTGGCTGATCAGTTTCTCTTCTCCATTAAATTCAACATTGACTTACATGGACAACTATTAATGATTCAGTACATTCTAAAATGATCAGCATTTTGCTCAATATACTTATTCCAGAATTTTTACTTTATCAGCTGTTTCATCTACATTTGAATATCACACTTCATGGAGTGGTTTTTAAGAAATGTGGTTTATGACAGTTTATTTCACAATGTACAATCATACCTACCAGAGATTTTATGTAAATTATAGAAAATTAATTGTTGTTCATAAATCTTTTATATACAAAAGCTACATTTTTGGATAATAGTTATGGAGTTTATTATCAGACACCAGTAGAAATGTGAATATAAATATCTGTTACAGATATAAATATCTGAGAACAGATTTAATTGAAGACTATAGGTAACATCGTGTCTTAGCAAGACAGAGAACGAGGCGGAATGCTAAATCCTCAATATCTTCAAGTAGTAAAGGGTGTTGTGTATGAAAATATAAAATTGTTGTATTGAATTTGAGCTAGTTCTATTTACACAGTAATCAGAAAATGTTGCCCATAAATCATTATATTCCAATAGCCAAAAAGTTGTCAACCAAGAAAGCTTATGTAAAATGCAAACCTTTCTTTATTGGTAAAAACTATTCAGTTGTTGCAGATTAGGGACCTGTAAGCAAGAGAAGTATTGTACTAGCAGCATAGCATTATATGTTCATTTTCACCAATTTATATAGTTATTAAATGCAATTTATATACTTAATTATTTTATTAATATATTCATTCAAATTTATATTTTTACAGGAATGATTTATATATATATATATTCATTTATATATATCCATTTATATTTCTTGCTGCTGTCAATCTGCTTCAACACTGACCAGGGACACAATATTTTAAGGAAGATGAAAAGTGACTTATACACTCATTACCTGGCTTCTCTACAGGGCCATTATAGAGCCATTGCTGTAACTACGATTTATCTATATATCTACATATCTGTAACTATAATGTATCCATTTTTATATAATATGAAATGTATTTTATATTATAAAAATATATAATATACTTTAAAATAATTGATTGAAAATGACTACTGTTTAAAATGAATATGGTGACAAATACATATATTTCAATTAAATAAATTAATTAGAATTAATTAATTAATTAAGAATTAATTATATTAAGAATTAATTATATTAAGAAATTAATTGTAGGTTCTAGATCAACATCTAAACTGAATCAGATTAATAGAGGCAAAAAGGGTCAGATTTCTTAAACTAAAAATTTATTCACCCTCTATTTTGAAAAGAAAAATTCAGAAGATAAACATTAATAAAGTTTTCTTTTCCTACATAGGTACCTCTTTTCACTGAGTTTTAAGGAAATCAAAATAACAGGATTTCCTGGAAAAAGTACCTAAACGTATTAATGTCCAATACATCTCATACTATCTTTTATGGAGTCCCAGTCAAGAGCCTGGCAAAAACCATTACATTTAAATAGATGGTTACTTTTAACATTAGGAAGACAATTATTTTTATTTATATTTTTTTGTTGTCAGAAAATTATAGAATAGTTTACACTGGAAAACACCTCTGGAGATCATCTAGTTCACCTCTCACTCAAAAGAGTAACTAAGTTGTTAGGTCTGTATCCAGTAAGTTCTTAATATCTCCAGCGATGGACAATCTACAACCTCCCTGTTCCACTGTTTGGACATGTTCATAATAAAACAGCAACACTACTGAAAGACTAATTTGAAACTCCCTTCCTGCAGCATGTGTCGCTCTTTTGCTGTGCACCTGAGAAGAGCCTGGCTTTGCCCTGAAAAATTTCTCTTTAAACACAGACAAAACTAAGATCTTATCTTTTATCTTTTTGAACAAACTGACTCTATTAGTCCACTCCTTGTGCATCATGTTCATGGTCCTGGGCCAAAGAATTTTGGGTTATTATGCATTTTGGTAGCAGTGCAAAAGTCAAGTGAAAAACATGCACTGTTCTACGTATGTCTGCCAATCATGTGATTATCTTATCATCAAAACCTATTAGACTGATGACTGTGAAATATAACATAACCTTAATAAATCATGCTGGTGGTCCCCTTGCCTTCTTGTCATTCATCTGCTGGATTGTGTTCCCTGGATCCTCCTTTTTCCCCTCTGGAACGAGTGTGACATTTTCCTCCCTGGTTTACCATCATCTTTCAAAAATAATAGAGAGTAAATGTTGCGCGCCCCCGCCCGCGGAGCACCCCCGTGCTCGATGCAGCAGGCCGCGGAGCACCCCCCGGGCTCGACGCGGCCCCGCGCGCTCCCTGGCTGCGTGCTCTTTTTCCAGCGCTTGC
>JAWLRI010001021.1:1431483-1455672 GCA_034781795.1 Crypturellus tataupa
TCGCCGGGCAGGCGGCCAGAGGCGGCAACCCGCTCCTAGCCCCCACCTTTGGGGTTCCAGACCCTTCTGGAAGGCGCCGAGCCACGCGTAGTCAGGCCCGCAGGCCTGACTACGCGTGCGCAGCCATTCGGGGTCGCACAGGGGGCACCGGGACCCCCCTGTAAATCTGCCAAGAGTGCATGCTCCATGGCAGGCTCACAATTATCCCCTATAATGCCCCAAAACCCCCACTTTTGACCCCCAACAAGTAAACTTGCAGTGTCATTGTCCAGCTTCAAAAGCAGCTCCTGATTTATCCCATCCAGCCACATGGATATCTGTAAAATTATCCTTGAGTGACTGCTAACTTGATTTCCTCAACTGCCACAGACTTTGCCACTAGTCCCAGGGAGCAGGGGGCCAGAGGAAAGAGCTTACTGTATTAAAGGAAGAAAAAAAGGCATCAGGTGTATCAGACTTTTTCATGTGATTTGTCACTTGGTCTCTGGTCTCACTGAGCAGCAGGCCTATCTTTTCCTTAACCTTCCTTCTGCTCACTTACAGAAGTGCTTTTTGCCATCCATACTACTTCCAATTTCAACTGATCTTCGCCTTTTGTAATTCCATCCCTGCATATGCATGTTCTGGAAGTGTGTTTATACTCTTCCTTTACAGGTCATTCCTGCTTCTGCTTTCTGAGTATTTGTTTTTGAATTTGATCTATGCCAGGAGCAACATGTTCATCCACGTTGGCCTTCTGCCATGACTTCTCAACTCTACAAGTTGAAAAGACTGTTCTTGTGATTTTAGAAGGTAATTTTTAATAATCAAGTCCTGGACCACTTTGTCCTTCAGGGCAAAGAATAACACAGGACCTAACAGATATCTGCCAGGAAAATCCTTAACAAGCTCAAACCCTCCAGTCCAGGGCTGTGAATCTGTTAGACCATTTCACTTCTTTCAGGGTTTTAAACTCTCACGGTCGGTCACTTCTACCTTCAGTTTTCACCATGACCAGTTCTTCCTGTTTTGTAAGCAACCAGCAGAGCACCACCCTGGATGAACTTGCTGATCTGTTGTTTCATCAGTTCAGTTCAGAAATCTCATATGTCCCATTATGTTGTCCTTCTAATGAATTTCAGGGTGGTTAAATTCTCCCATCAATACCAGTGGCTACAGGTTTGAGCTTTCCTCCCCTTGTCAAAGAAGGCTGTCTACTTCTTTTTCATTAGGCAGTCCATAACAGACACCTGTCATAATGTCTGTTGTTTGTCAGCTCTTTGATCCCTGTCCATAAGCACTCAGCTGACTCTTCACCTGTCCCAAGGCAAACCTCCACACATTTGAGCCATTCCTTTGCAGACAGTATAACTGCTCCTTCTCTGTTTATCTTTCCTAAAGTAGCTATATCCAAACATGCAGTACATCTGTCATACTATCTCATCATCATCCTTTAATGACCTCAAAATCATAGCATTACAATGTCACACAGACTTCTACTTCCTTTTTCTTCACAGACTGCATTCATTTATGCACAGGAACTTGTGATAGACTCTTTCCTCATGCTGATTGTCTGGGAGGGTAGGGGAACTTACTCCTCTTTCCCTTAGAGCACTTTGCACTCTCTTATTTCTCTCTCTCTCTTTCAGGCTACAGTTACCATATGCAGCAAAATCTCATTTAAAGCCCTCCTTAATGAGGGCTTTATGAAGTCTGTTGGCAAAGTAACCTCGTCCTACTTTACAGCTTCTCATCCTTCTTTTCCCCAGTAGTCCTTGTTTTTCAAATATGTCCCCAGGCCAAAGTCCTGCTTCAGCACCTGACACGCATACAGGATTTGCCTGCAGGAGTATGTTTGTCTCTTTACTAGCAAGATCAAGATGAACTCCATGTGTCTTCTCCTGCCCTTCCTCATCAACTCAAGAGCCTTGATATCACTCTTGATATATTAAAGGTCTCCACTAGTAAGATCCTTTTTCTCTGCAGGGGTGAGCAACAATATTTGGGGATATATGAGATTCAGCATTTTTCCTGTAACATTCCAGATCTGTAACATTCTGTAACATTCCAGGTTCCAGTGAAAAACATTGTCAAGACAGCAAGTCTGCTTGGGCAATGGTCTTTCTAAGCCCTTCAGAAGTAGACCTCTAAGCACCATCATTAATCACATACTGCTGGGGCTTGATGCCACAGCAATTGCAGATATTGTTATGAGTGGGTACAGGTATGTATTATATTTAACAGCAGGCATACCGTTGAAAGTAATAGGGAAATAAGAGTCACAGCCTCTCATTTAGATTTTAGAGCTTTATGTAATATATGACTAGAGGTATAGAAAGGGACAAGGGAGACAAAACATGAGAAGTAGTAGAGGTCTGTGGAACCTCCCACTTTTTGCATGAGTTCAGCAATGGTACATGAGGCAGCTGCTAGTTCTTCTCGCACATCTTAGTGGGCTAAATTGACTGTTGCTCCCCTGTAGGAAGGCAGAAGGCGAGTTTCTACATTATGGAGGACATGACAGTAATTTAACTCTTTTATTAGAAGTTGCTCTAACAAAGTCAAGGAATGAATGGTCACAGAGAAAGAATTATTCTCTCATCCCGCATTGAAACAATCTTTTAGGTCAGAGAAGTAAGTCGGAAACAATGCAGGGACATGCTGCATCTCTTCAGTGAGAGAAAATACTTTTATGTAGTACTTCAATTCTCTTAATAGAGCCTTAAATATTATTGAAGGCAGCATATTGTAACATTACCCATGAAAGGTATTCCAAATGAGGAAAAAATTCATGTAAAAGAGTACCTGAGTAATGCTTAACATCAAGTAAAAGACCAAATGTGCAAATTGTGCACGTGTGATTTCTACCTCTCTTTTGTTAGTAGAGTTTTGCTACTACATCTAAAGTAAAGATCTGCAACAAGGCCACTTTAAAATTAAAATAAATAAATAAATAAATTTTAAAAACTCAGATATTTGAAGAAACTAGGAATTAAAATATTTTAATACTAGAATTGTCCTAACACTAAAATTAAACAATTGTGGGAAATGTAGTAATGCTTCAATTGTGGGAAATGTAGTAAGAAGTCTTCACTTCTTATCAGGGACAACCAGGTATCTTTTATGTGGATTTTTCTTTCACTTTTCCTGCAAAGTTAGTTCATTTATTCTCAGAGGTACTCTGGAAAAAAATACAAACATGTGTATGGTCATCAAAAAAATTACTTACTGATCATTTTGCTACAAGTTATATTAGTGCCTAACATTGACAGTCTGGTAATGGTAATCAAAAATTCTTCTTGAAATAGATAATCTGTGATCAAGTGATTGGGTAGCAAATGAAATATTAGTGCATTATCAATGCTGTAGTTATTCTTCTGTACAAAAATGTATAATCTGTAATAGTTGTTAAAAAAATAGAAATGGAAGTATATCATGTCAAACAGAAAATAAGACTTAAAAAAATCTATGTCAGGAATTTCTGAAAATATTTCTTTGAGTCAAACTCCTTAAGTCTTATTGCTTTATTCATTAATAGACTGAACTAGAAAACGAAAAAAAATGAATATAAAAATATAGTTTTTCCAATATTTAACAAAACATATGAGGAAGCTAAATCCACAGGCAGGGTTTATCTTTGTGACTATATTTGAAGACTCAGACATACTCTCATCTATAGGAGTCTTACTGCTGATTGAGAGAAGTATATGGTCCATTCTATTAGACTGATAGGAGTAGCTAAAATGCTATTCAATCCCCTGTTTTGGTGATTGTTGATTTTACTTTTTATCTGAGATTTGAGATAGAATAGCAACACAGCAGCTAAAAGATACACAGATATTAAATCTACAAAATAAGAATTAAAAGAATTAATTTAACACTTTACACGTAATTATTAAAATGAGTTGAAAACCTGAGCTACCCTCTACTGTCCAATTCCTCTTTAATATTGGAAAAAAAAAGATAAGCTATTATAAGAAGTATAAATGTTTTATGTTTTTGGTAGCCAACTTATATAGCGAAAGGTGGGGGTTAGCCCTTCCTCTGAATAAACCAAATTCTTTGGTATAATTCTGTATTAGGCAATGAGACATATATGCCCAATATTACAAACACGTACTGTAATGTTGTAACTGTTAAGATGCTGAAGTTTTTCTATAGAAATCTCAATCAGTTAGCACCTCAGAAGTGGATCCAGCTCAAAAGCTGTATTATTTTTATTAAGGAACTAATAGAGTCAGCAAGGTATGTACTTGCATGTTTTTTATATCAAAATGAGTATCAAATCAAAACATAATCAAAACTGATAATTGTTAAGAAAAAGTCCATAGTTACACTGTCCCTGGAATAGGATGAAGAATAAATCTGTTTTTTTTTTTTTTTTTTTTTTGAAAATCACAGTTATTTGCTCATGTAAAGCACTGGGAAGGCAGACCTTTTTCACATAGCCTGTGTCTTGTGTACTGTTGTACAGACAGAATTCCATTTCCCTGTTCCCAGATAAGTTGTCCAAGGGGAAGGAAACATGGATCTGTTAACAAGTGGCCCCTTACCTTTCCCTTTCTGGAAACCCCAGTTCCACAGGACTAAGTTAACCTATGAACAAACTCATATTATTTCTTGTTCTCCCAGCCTGAGGCCAGTGCTCTAAATATCTCTTAGAAAGCTTGAAGTATGTTGAAGAATTGTTTCTCCAGAAAAAGCAAATTAAGACAGATAATAGAAATCTACCAGATGCTGACCTTGGCAAGTGTCCCCATGCATGCTTGTAGAAAAGATTGAACAGTATCCAAAACAAGCCACCTGCTGAAAAATATAAATAGTCACAGAGACAGGAAAAGAAAGTTTGAGCAGGGTAGAGGTAGGTCACAGTAATTCCCAGCCAGGAGCTAATATCAAGTTATTGCAAACATCCTTGTTTTGGGAGATTGCAGTAAACCTTTTTAGAATAAATATGGAAATGAAACAAATGTTAATGGATTCACCTAGCTTGAGGGAATTTGACTTTCTTGTTTGTTAAGTCATTCTGTCCACCTCTTTCTGATAACCCTCCTCCGCTTCTAGTTCCTGCCTCCAGGCCACTGCTACTATAAACAAGAACAAGGTCATCAGAAAAAACACAATTTAGGTCTTCTGAGGGTCTGATAATTAGTGTTTATATTATTGAACTGCCTAAACTTGTTTGAGAGTATATTTTCAATTGACTACAACAAACCCAGGTTTATCTGTCATAAATAAAATCTGTCATAATTTCTGTGAGGAAATGCTATTACTTGAGCATTGTTATTAGTTAAAAATAATCAGTGACTCCTAGCTTAAACACACACGCACATACATTATATATGATGGACATATATGTATGTATACATCTGTGTGTGAGTGTGTTTATATGTATGTATACAGTTTTCTTTCTCTTTCTTACTGGCCTCCCTAACTTTACTTAAATAATCATGGTAAAAAAAGGCAACGTGGAATATGTTGGTCTTTATCATTAAAAACCAACTGAAATTTCAAAGTGGCAGTAATTTCCCACATCAAGAAATATCTTGGTTCAGATGATAAGGAAAAATAAATAAAAAAAAAACATAGCAACATATAAGTATAAAATAACGGCAAAGCCAAGATGAAAAGCTGAAATTTTGAAAAATTTTGTAAATCTGTAAACCTTTGAAATACTGCATCATCAAACAAATTCAGTATTATATTTTCAGAACAACTAAAGCTATATTATGCTAACATGATATATATTATCAGCTATGTACTATATAGTTTATTGAAACTAATAGTCTTAACTGAAATTTCCAGATGCTGGTAGAGGTCAGTGACATTTAAGAAATAACCCATTCTTAACTGATATGCAAGATTGTTTGAAAAATTATGTGATATATTGTGCAGGCTTTGCTGAGAATATTTTAAGATAGGAGTGTATGAAATGTAGAACAAGGTGTAGGGATCAGGTGGGGAGTGAAAAACAGGAAGACAAATCTGGAAGAAGAGGAGCAGGTCTCAGCACAACCTGGAGGCATTGTGATAAGAGACAAGACATAGTATTTTGGGAGCAGCGTGTTTGGTAAAGTCTGGGAAAGAAAGCAAAAAATCTGTTCCTAATTACTTCATACCTTCTCTAGTAGTTATAAACATCATTGCTTTCTGTCATCAACTTCTACTTCTAATGTAGAAATTACATTAAAGGGGGAGGGGAGGGATAAAAGAGGTGGGACAAACCTCACAATTTATGGCTAGTTATTTAAGTCAAAAGAGACACAATTCAGTGTTTACCAGTCTTTACCAGTGTGTACCAGTCTTACCCTACCTTTTACAGTGTTTACCAGTCTTACCTTATATGGATATTATAAAAATTCTTTCTGAGAGAATACTTTACAAATTTCTTGATTTTATTTTTAAATACTGAATTTTTTTATATTCTCTTAGTACCTGAATCAGGATGAGGCTAAGACTTCTACTAGATACATTTGCTTTCACATTATTACCCATGTTGCAGTCCTCTTCATGGCTAAAAATTTTCTTCAAATCATTTGCCTCCATAAAAGAGGTTTTGCAGGAGTGTCACTAGCATTTCCTAGTGCAAAGGTCAATTTTGTGTATCACTTCATCTTGTCTAAAATTTAGAAATAAAAGTTAAAGCAGGAATCCAACTCAGGCCTGCATTGGGAAAATCAATAAATTTCAGAAGAGAGGCTCCCAATTCTAATGGTAGCGATTTTGAACAAAACAAACAAAAATATACTAACAAACAAATTGATGAATACTCTCAGTTCTTTATTTATGTCTTTACTGTACATGGAAGTGCAAATCAGAAGTGTCAGGCTAAAGTTTTATTAGCTCCAGAAATAATGAGTTTCACAGCAAAACAACTACATAAGGAACAAGAGGTGTTTCTCTTTTTCATTTTTAATTCTATATTTTCAGATGTCTGAAATATTAGTATTTTCTAATAGTTTCCTTTGCTAATGCTGCTCCTTTCCCATTCCCTTCTGCTTATGTGAAACTGAAAATATATTTTACCTGCAGAGGCTTTGCTTTTCCCAAGTGAGCAATAACCAACAGGGGAAAGTTTTTCCTCTTTTCCTGCAGAAAGCACTCTTTGGTGGCAACACTCTGAAGATTAAACTTTCACATTCGAAAATTTGTCTTCCAGATTTGAAAATGAACTGAAGAAAACCTAGGATTTTTATCCATAATGCCAGAAATCTTTCATTAAAGCCTCTCTGAAGTGCTAAAACTCAAGTGTATTTCAGAAAACTAAAACTAGGACCTGAGAAAATAGACAAATATATGTCCGAATAACTTTGTTCAAATCACACATGTGGGTATTGAACACTCAAAGTTAGTTTGATGAAATCCCAATAAAGATATGTCAGTTATAATCCTTGAGCAGCTAGAAAGATATAATACAAAACCTCACAAATTTCTAATTATAATAATTAAATAGACTTAAAACTTATTTTAGCCCAGGACACATACATAATCAAGAGCTCCCAAATGCTTCTGGAATCTGTCTCACCTGGATAACCTGTGGTAAACCTAATTTTGTAAATGGTTTTAGTATTTACTAAAGAAAAGGATTTTTTAATAAGTATTGTGACACTAAAATAGCTTTCCAGAAATATTGACATATTTGGATAAACTTTTTAGAGTTTCATTTCAACAGCACTTTCTTAAATGACCTACACTGGAAATATAATTTTTAAAAGATGAGTATATGAAAAATAAAAAAGATAGCTAGCTCTCAGTTCTGCTGCAGTATAAAATACTAACCTTCATCTAGATGTTGAAAAATCTCACCTTGATTTTGTTGGTAACAAAGAGAGAAAACTTATCTGGGAAATAATTTCTAATTGAAGTGGAAAATAGTTTCTAATTGCAGTTTTATTTATCAGCATTGCTGTTCACTCATGTTTCATTAATTCTTCTATGACTTGTGTCATGAATGACTTTTTTTTCCCCCTTAAAAGCTCTCTAAATAGTTATTGCAGATAATCCATCTAATTTTTGGTTGGAGTTGCGAGAAAAAACAATATTAGAGTCCCAGAAGAGAAGGTAAAAGAACACTTACTTACATGACTTTTATTTCTGCATAATTAAGGTAACACAAATGCCAGAAGTCAGATTTGCAAAAAAAAAGGTCAATCCTACCTTAAAATTTAATGATGACTTTAATAAGACCAGATCTAAGCGAAAGATGAGGTTTGAGGAAATTTTTATCTTCCTTTTTCTTTTAATCTGATCTGTACTATTTAATATACAGAGACATTCTACAAATTATTAGACTGTGCTATGTAATAAGCATTAGTAGTACAAGTCCTTGAAAAAAACTCTGCCTTTAGAAACAAGTTGTGCCTCTGCTCTTCCTGAGGACAATGGGAAACCAGCAAACAAATCATCTGTAAAACTCGGGCTCCTCTCCAGAGAACAAGTGGAATATTAGAAGTCCACATGAACATGAGAGATAATGCACATGCTCAACATGAAGAGCTCTTTTTAAATGGGCCAAAATCTTCAGATGCTCCGGAGAAAAACAGTCATCATAGCTTATATGTCTGGACGCATATATATACATATAGATAAACCTCATCTTCCAATGCCATACAACACTGATGCTGAAGAATACCAGTGTGATCTCTCAAATTAGGGTGAACTCAAGTAGGCAGAATGCAGTGGTAACTTAATTTGTTGTCATTTACTTCAGTAATGTACTACCTCCAACTTCTTCTTATAGTACTAACACTGTGGTCTGATGAGAAGAAAAGCTAGCTATGCAGTGTTAAACCTGAAATACTCTAAATTGTTAAAATTACCCATAGTTAGAGTATTAAAGGGCTTAAAGGGAAAAACCCCTGGATATCAATGAGTTCAGGCATTAGAAAAGCCCCTGGATATCAATGAGTTCAGGAATTAGAACAGAAGATCAGAACATGAATAATGATAAAGAGCATATGAGAAGGAAGAGAAGGCATGATCAAATCTTGTGATGGTATTAATTTCATTAGGTCATGAATTCTAGTCATATTAAAAAGAGACCAAGTCCATACCTGCAATTTTATGTGGGCTACAATTACCTAAATCCCAGTTTTGACTTTATAAAGTAATTAAATCAATTTTATACCAGCCTTTCTCCTTCCTCATTCCTTCTGTCAAAAGTAGGCCAAAGACGTGGAAAGCATACAACATTAGATATGTGAACTGAAGACAAAATGTAATGGGTGTGTTCTTTGGAAGATTACTCTGGACAGAGTTTTATTGCAGAAAAGTGAATGCAAGAGGCCTGCTAATTTGAAGTACCAGATGCTTACTTTTAGAAAGGGCAATAAAGAGGCAGATCTTTTTATATGCAATTTACTGTGTTTAAGTGCCTCTTCATCTAGTACAAGAGAAATACATGCCAGAACTGTAGTACATTAATCTCCCCCATATCTACCTCCCAGTATTCATAATCAGTATCAGACTGGAGTGAGAAATGTTATAGCTGGGAAAAAGAAAAATTACTTTGCGTAATATAAACAGCAAAAATGTGTTTTGCATGCCCCATAACTTCTTACCAGTTTCTTAGGAGGTTTTCTCATCAGATGAAATCCAAAAGTATGATATAACAAGGTGATCGAATGATTATCTGATGAAAAAAATCCTCTCTGATATGATGCACATTGGGTTCCATACTGGTTATGTCATAAATACAAAAGATAAATCATAAGTTTCTATCAAGTAAAAAGGAGAAAGACAAGTAAAGACTCTACTGAAGTGTCAATTCTGAAACTTGATACTCATCCAGCACGTGGTGTTTTTCTAACTTGAAGGGACTTTTACTTATAAACTTAACAATGTCCTATCAGCCATATGTGTATAGTGAAAAGTGAATGCTTGAGGAACGATTATTTTCTATCTACATTTAAAAAAATACAGGACAACAAGAAAAGCATTTATTTACTAATAACCCCTCACACTGTTAGAATGTCTATGAAACTTCACAGAACAAATGAGAAGAAAACAAGGGAGTACTTATTGAGGGAGTACTAATTTTTGTATAATTGTAGGCTTTCGGAAAGGAATGGTTTTCTTGTCTTTTATCTATATATTACACATTCAAAAATACTGTTCTACTTGTAATAGGCCATGGTGACAGAGCACTGGAACAGGTTGCCAAAAGAGGTTGTGGAATTTGCTTCACTGGAGATCTTAAAAACCTGCTTAGAAGCAATCCTGTGTAACAAGCTCTAGGTGACACTGTGTGTGCAGGAGGGTTCGACTAGATGATCTCTAAAGATTCCTTCCAACCTTAATGATTCTGTTGATTCTGGGGACATTTAGGGAACAAATAGTAATGGAATTTAGTAGGACAGACAGGATCTTTATTAGAAATAATAATTATATGAAGTATGCCACGTGTCTGAGTGTTGGCCAAAGTTTTGTAAAGAAGACCTCTATCAATATATTAATAGTCTGTTCCGTCTTTGGGCATTTTGAGTTGCTGAACAGGACTGGACGAATTATGTATTCTTTAAATGAATACTTATTGATCTACAGCCCTCAGAGCATGTCACACGTGTCCCCAGGAAGAAAGAAAGAATCTCAGAAAGAAAATTGAGTTTAATTACTTTCTAACAGGAAAAAAAGCCAAGTATCAAACTTATTTCCAACACCCATTGAATTTTATGAAAAGTAAATCTCTATCTTCAGAAATCTTTCCACTGCAAACACAAAGGTTCTGGTAGCACTTGCATGTGGTTAAAGCAGTGATCACTAGTGAATGTTTAAAGGGTTATAGTTGTCTGGGGATAGGATCTTTGGACAAAAAAAATAAGAAAAAAAAAGTGATTTATTTTTGCATCTGTTTCAAGGAATACATTTGAATAGTTCCACAGCTATTTATACAAGATTACTGGCAATGCCAAGGAACAGATTTCAACCTACACTCACTTTTTGCTCTCCCTGCTAAACTTCTATCATGTGGGTAGAGTTCAACTGCCACTTTTTGTGCCTTGCTTTTATAAAGCTTTAGCTCATCATCCTCATTGCACAGTAATGGGATGTTAATTTTTCAAATACAACTTCCTTGATGTCATACTCACTGGGTATAAGTTGCTTCAGGGATTCTTTGGATGCATGTTCCTTTATCGAGTTAATGTCATCATTAGTTTTGATTGTTTCTTTAAGTGCCTTCTTGTGTTCTGCTCAGGGTATTACAGATTCTTATTGTTGTCTTCTTCTGGGCAATTTTACTTTAAGGCTTTGTTTGTTTTCAGTCTTTTTCTGATTTGTACAGGAGCTTTTGCTTCAATTTTCCTTCAAAGTGGATTCCACTTGTGTTATTAGGTGGAGTACAAAGTAGTTTTCCATCATTCTGGACAGTTTTATACTTACTTAATGAGGTTAGAGTTTTTGTTCTTGGGGATGTGACTTGCCTTATTTAGTGGGATTTTAGTCATGCACACTATTCAATGACTGTTTTTGTCTGCTGAATCTTCTCAATTCCCTTCTGTGTATTTGGTGTTTCTTGTAATATTATTCAGAATTATGGCCAGTAGCAGCTGCATGATTTCATGGCTGAGGTCTGCAAAAAATTCTGTCTATCAGTAACTCTCAGCAGCTCATGAAATTACCTATTTGTGTATAATATTAAGTTACAGAATTCACCAAATCCACGGTAATGAATTTTGCTCTGCTGTAAATTACCTGTGCATGCATGAGCAAGTGTCATTTAATGACATTTGTATGTCACACTAGAAAGGATGAATTTCTCCTAATGTGGTCTATTCCCTGGTTAGAAATCACTTTACACTTTTAACAAACTTATACCAAACTGCCACCTATTTTATAAAATTCTGTTTTTTTTAGACTTCTGATTTAGTTCATCCTTGAACAACCAAGTGAGCCAAGACAGTACACCGATGTCCTCTGAGAAGGAAAATACAACAATTTCAGTAAAATATCACTGGTGAATTTTCCTCAAGGATGCCTTATCATTTGGATACAATTGAATTTAGGAGTGTTCTACCAAAACAAATGGCCCAGGTCTGTAAACTATGTTGATTTTGCTAAATAAAAATTTCACAGAACCTGACAAAAAGGAAATGGCCTACATTCTCTGCAGGGTTTCTCCGGCTTCCTAAAGAAAAACTTTCAATTCATATCCCCAGGGAGAAAATCTCTGATGTGTCCACCACTCTTGTTCTGCCACAAAGATCAAAGATATGACAACTTGGTTTTGGTGCTCTAAAAGCTGCTTATTTATAATCTGGTTTGATCTCAGCACAGCTAATGTGTTTTAGTCTTCCTAAGGTAAAAACACAGTGAGAATAGAACATGATAGTTTTGCTTTAAGCTTAACTTCAAGTACTATACCAGATGATATATCATCCCATGCTAGGTAAAAAGAACAACGTTTACTGCTTTTTATTTTTCAAAGACATGAAGTAAAGATACTTGTTAGCTCCAGAGATAAATTATTTCAGTTTTGAGATGCTTCAGTCAGGAAACCTTCCCATCACTACAACCTAAAGATTATACCCAGGGAAAAAGCATTTTGTATTGGCTTGTGTTTCCTCATGGCTCATAAACAAAGCTAAAGAGTTTTGTTTGCTTTAAAATGATGATGAGCTTAGTTCCCAAGACTGGAGGCTGACTTTAAAAAAGTGAAAAAAAAAGCATGATTTTTATTTTCATTCAGCACTATAAGTCTTTTGACGGAATTGAATCATGTTTTTAAATCTTTCTCAGTGAAGACCATCCTACAGGCTCCCTGAGGGGGAAAAAAAAAAAAAAAGATAGCTATGATGTAACCACAGGATTTTTACAGAGGGTTTCAGACCTGTCCAAGTAGGTCATTCAACAGACATGAACTGGATTGTAAGGAAGTACCATTTGAAAAAGCCTGCATTTAAAACAAAAATCAACTTTTACCTGTTCAGATTCATGGGTTTCAAAATTAGATGTCAAAATCAGGACAAGTCATCGTTGCTCCACTAATCAGTTAATTGATAGGGAGTAAAAAGCACCTCTAAGAGATAGCTCGTCTAATTCTAGCCCTCATGTTTAACATAGATGAGATGAAGCACCTTTGGTATGTTTTTCTCAATTGGCTGAGGAAATTAGATTTATCTCTCTCCTTAAAAATAAACTACTAGTCTTAATTAATGCTACATGATTATGCCTGAGAATCTTGAAGAACTTAGTTATTATCTCAATAACCACAATTTAAAGAAAGTGTGATGTACTCATATGTGTTTAATAAAGTAAAATATCTTATGTTTAAATGATCCTTGGTTATTGCCAAAACAAGAGAGTAAAATGTTACTGAAATCAGATTATGGCCCAATTTGTGTGTAATTTATGTTCTTAAGTGTCATTTATATTTTTAGATATAAAAATCGGTAATGATCAGGAATCAAGTAGTGTAATTAAAAATAATTATTTTTGTGCATCAGAAGTCATTAATTGCTAATTACATTACAGACTTTGAAAGCATGGACAAGAGACGGCAGTTTGAATTTTTGCTGTCCTTTGCCTTGCAAAATTTTGAAGATACTGCAGCAACTTTGTCAAAAGGTACTTGTCTACTTCTAGTAACTGTAGTATACATAGAAATTCATGTTCTATGAAAATTTGTCTGACATAGTTACGGACATTTACGTATCCACAACCCCCTCAAATGCCCTGTGGGGTTTAATCATGTCAAGATGGGTCACAGCAATGACAATATTCCCCTTGGCTCAAGAGTTAGTATAACTGAAACTCATTAGTGACTGTATTAAATGGTTCTTTAACATTTCTTAACAATGATAATGATTGTCATCTTCATAAAAAGCTGGATTTAGATCTTTCCTCTTTAAGAAATTGTACCAAGATATGTTGACATAAGCTTTCAGTAAAAAAAAGTTTTGATTCACTAAAATCTTGAGAGCATTTGAGAAAGCTCCTACTGAAATCTTGCAGCTTCTTATGTGGTAGATAGAAAACTGAAACCAATGAAAATGCTGGGAGCAATTCTAGAGAACTGTGAAATCAAGCATTATGTTGTATTATATTTACTATGAATAATCACAGTCTACAGAGATCAAAAACGTAGCAGACTGAATTGGTCTTAGTTTTCATTATTATTCATATGGACTTTAAAAACATTTGATATTTTCCATCATTCACAGTGTGACACATTGAAGGAAGCAGTCCTAATGTGAGGATTTCTAATCTATCTAAATATTGTCAGTGCCCAATTTATATCAATATGAATAAAAGCAGGTTGCTCAAATATTAGTGATTTCATACCTTTGGGTGAAGTCATTCACAGAACGAAAGGGTTTCTTTTCAAGGTTTGTTTGTTCCCAATAAGAATGTCCTTTGCATTCACATAAGGATGCAAAATATATTGGAGATACAAAGCCAAATAAATGGGGAGTGATAGGCCGTTACTCACAGCCTGTGACTTTTTTCCCTCAATATCTATTTCAGATAAATAAATAAATAAATTAGCTTTCCAGTACCTCAGAGCAAACTGGATAGGTAGACATTTTGTCACCTCACAGCAAATTGATCATGACACTATCTCACCTGTATATAAAGTTGATCCTGGCTCAAAAGTAGTTGTAGAATCATTATTGTTGTAAGTGGAGGTGACGTAAAAGAAAGGGAGATGAAAAAAGAGGAAGGTTACAGTAATTAATACATGTTTGCATATATGTGTACTTAGTTATTTGGACCCAGTGTGAACAGAGAAGAGAGGGAGAGAGACAGAAATACATCATGGAATTAAATGATGGTAGAAGTAGGTAGAATATATCTGGTAGAGGTGATAAAGGATTCTGCAAGAATGGAGAAGTGGGGCTTTTGGAATGAATAGGGCAATGTTGAATAAAGAAACAGGCTATTTTCATACAGTTCCACTAACTCATTGTCACTTGAAAAAAGTTGATTCAGCTCTTTGATCCACTTTCACAAAGAGTGTGTTGCAGAATGATGTGATATTTGCTCTGTTTTATTGATCCAGAATTATTTATATTTTTTCTAGCTTATTTGGTCCAGAGTTATTTTACTTATGACAGTGTTTTCTAAAATACATCCACAACATTTTATTTGGTTAGTATTCAAATATACTTTATTTTGCTATTGTTGTTTATTGTGTTGAAATTAATTTGGATTGAAGTTATTATGCTATTTGACATTCATACAAGTTTTTAATATTGTTATCATATCAGTAAAGATCCCACAATGGCCTTCTAAACATGATTGGAAAGCTCCCATGAAATTTATTAAAGGACCTGTATTTGAGGAATATTTTGGAAAAAAAATCTCATTCAAATATATAAAAAATAAATTTAGATCAAATAATTGAGTTTGTTATTCATCAGATGTTTTTTCTGATGGAAATGGAATGCCAAGACTAATGATTTAAAAGTAAACTTCACATAATCTTAAGTTAATAGCTATGGTCTTTGTTTAAGATGGACCACAGTTCTTACATGAGCAACCTAACTTCATTTTGGCATGAAATATTTATTCCCAGAAAGATTTAAAATAGCAGAGAATCTGTTTCTTCCATTTATATTTTTTTCCTAATTTTTAATTAGGCTAATTATTCATAGGACACCTTATTCCAGGGCTTAATCTGCTGAGCTAGCATCTGGATATTATATCTTTTTCATAGAGCCTACTTTTGGCTTTAAGTGAACAGACTGTATTGAAAAAAAATAAATAAATGAACCAACCTTCAATTAAAAATGCTCTAGAACTGTGTTCATCTCTCTTTAAGCGATTAATTCTCTTTTCAGTTATTTTCTATACAATTCTATTATGAATTTGAATGAGGTTTTTGTATATTTTTGAGTCAGAAGGTTTTGTTAGGTTGGCTTTGCCAGATGGAGGTTAGTGCGGGTATTTTCTCTCAAAAGGTTCTTCATGTCTTTGAAACAAAATAAAATGAGCTTCTAACATATCTGCTTCATTGCTAAGGCCCACAAATGACATGAAGAACTGGTAAGAAGCTGTTGATAAAACTCTCCTCTCAGATGGCTGAAGTGAGAGTAAAGTAAAATGTGTTGTGAGGTCTTGAGACTTGTCAATGTTACCTGTGGCTTGGAGTATTTTGTTTGTTTGCTTTGGTTAGTAAAGTAAGTTCTGAAGAAAGGTATATTTCTATGGTTAGGACTTCATATTACTAGCCCTATGAGTATCATTCATCACCTAACAGAACCCAGGCATGTTTCAGGCTGATAAACTGATAAATATTCTATAACTGGAGAAGAAAATTTTCTCCACACTTATCTTTCCTCAGTAAAGTCACATTGCTAATGATGACTGCACCCTAGAATGCAGCATCGTTTTCCAGTGGAGCACATTATTAAAACAGCTTGATGGAATAAAGAGAGTTTCAGAAAACTACAGGTGCCGTCTGCCTTACTTTGTGAAAGAGAAGAGTTGGAAAGATTTTTCCCACCATTTGACAATGACATACATAAAATGTGTGGCAGCACAGCTTGATAAAAAAGCTAGGTCATGCCCTTGCTCTGTATTTATCTCTGCACAGTTCTTGAAGCCATTAATAAAGACAGCATTGACAGAGTTCCTGCTGAGTAGGCAGCTGTAGGCAGATCTCAACATAGTGACTGTGTTAGAGATTTAACACGATGCATAAAAGTTCTGGGTATGTTTTGGCCATGCCATCAAATATAGAGGTTGCAAAAGTAACTTTTCAAAATGGAACATATAATGCTTCTAGCAGTTGTGAAGCTAAGGATACACCTGCCATGGATATGGTTTGTTTCCAAAGAGCATTCATCACTATCACAAGTAGAGATGAGCCAGTTTCAGTACTTCTTTCCTGCCTGTGAGCTGTGGCATCAGACATTTTTTCTACGGCTCCAAAATTGATGTGCTCTTTAAAATAGGACATACTTTACACCTTTGTGTGATTATGCATATGTGATGGATCACCCTGTTAATGGATACAATAGCTCAGTTGAGGAGTCATCAGAGTCAAAGTCCACATTAACCTCACTCTTGCTCAGGAATATCAAATACCTATCAACATCAGAAGCCAGAAGTTGCCTGTTACAAGCAAAGTTGTAGTGTCATTGATATTATATCAATGTTTAGAACCCTATTAAGCCTTAACCTATCCTTGTCACATCATTTGTAAAATGTCCTTCCTCTTAACATGAGTTCCTGTCACATTACCTAGCGTGAGTCTTCTGACTCATGGTGAGACTATCAATACAGATGACTAGGAGCTATTCAGTGATGAATATTCCATACCAGGCGTGACTTTTTTGTTCATTCTATTTCTAAAAATATTAAAAATAACATATGCACCTTGTATTTTTCATATCTGTTTATAAAAGATTATATATGTGTATATATATTCATATATGTATTTATAAAACAAATATAAAGTTTGGACTTGTAAGTTGTCTTTATTCTAAAGATTTTAATATGTCATACTTGATCTGAGTACATGTAACAAACTTACAGAGGTCAATGCTCAAGATTTAGTGACTTGTCTAAACAAATCCATGAAAAATTTAGAAGCAGGAATAAAACCTTATTTCATAATAGCATTAGCTTGATAATTGGGTTAAATATATATTGCTTGACTAAAAAGGGAACTACCTATTAAACAATACTACTGTAAGAAATACTTATATTTAATACTTATATTTAGCCTATTCATTATTATTTATCAATGTCCTTTTTGTGAAAATTATTTCTTGCAAGACAGTTGACAATAATATATATGGGCATAACAAACAACTTTTCCAGTCTGCTAGAACAAAGTATTTGAAAATACAAATCATAATGCCAAGCAAATATTAATATGTGAACTGTCAATTTTGCCAGTTAATCAATTTAAAAAGAGTTTTAAAAAGAGATTAAAAAGAGATTTAAAAATTTAAAAAGGCTGACTGGCCTGTAGTTGCCTGCATCCTCCTTCTTGTCAGTTTTCAAGACTGGTGTGACCTTGGCTTTCTTCTAGTCTTCTGGCACCTCTCCCGTTCTCCAGAACCTTTTGAAGGTGATGGAGAGTGACTTAGCAATAACCTCTACCAGCTCCTGCAGCACTCTTGTGTGTATCCCATCAGGGCCCATGGATCTGTGGACGTCCAGTTTCCCTAGGTGCTCAATCTTCATCTATACAGGGCAAGTCTTCCTCTCTACAGGTGCTTTCTCTTGTCTCTAGGGTCTGGGATTCCAGAGAGCTGCCCTTGCTAAACACTGAAGTGAAGAAGGTATTCAGTAGCTCTGCTTTTTCTGTGTCTTTTGTAACCAGGGCACCCACCCCGTTCACCAGTGGACCCACGTTTTGCCTAATCTTCTTTTTGCCATTGATATATTCGAAAAAGCTCATCTTGTTATCCTTAACATCCCTCGCCAGATTTAATTCCAGTTGTGCCTTAGCTTTCCTTGTCACAATCCTGTATTCCCTGACAACATTCCTATACTCCTCCCAAGGAGCCTGTCCTTTTTTCCACTTTCTGTATAATGCCTTCTTCACAGTTTTTCCATGAGCTCCTTGCTCATCCACGCAGGCCTCCTGCCCCCTCTGCCTGACTTCTTACTCAAAGGGATGCACTGCTCCTGAGCATGGAGGAAGTGCTACTTGCATACTGACCAGCTCTCTTGGCCCCCCCTTCCTTCTAGAGCCCTTTTTGTTTATTAATATAATATTATTGTTTTAATTTAGAACATAAGCAATTATTTTATTGGCATGTTTTCTGAAAATAACAATAATAAGTTGGCAACAATTCAGGTCATGTATTCATGAGCTCAGATATTTTCTTAACAAATGGGAAGACAAGGAAATTAGTGAATAAATTACTCCCTAAAAAATTGGATTATATCAATTTAAGCAGTATAGCAGTTTTCTAAATTTAGAAACACTTAACAGAAGTCATCTTCTTGATATAATTAATATAATAGAACCAATCTCTTAACACTATACACATGCTTTTTTGTTTCATTTCATTTTTTTTTCCTCTTTCTTTCAGAACATTTTCAGTGTAGCTCAGTGAGTGGTTTTCCAGACAAATATAGCATGCAGGGTACTCTTGCCTGGCATGTGCATCATTTTACTAAGGGAGAGTAAATGCTATTCCTGGAGAAAATACCTCCCAAACCTGTATACACCACCTCCTCCTTACTGAAGATCATCTAGAACATTCTTTTATTTTTCTTTCCCTTTTTCTCCTGCAGAACAAAGTCCTATCTTTATCTTTCTCCTTCTCTTCTGCTACCTGCGCTGGAGAACTTTGCAGTTCCCACTTTGTTTTGCAGTGATGGCTGAAACTGCAGGCAAAAACAGAAAGGATATTGCTTGATTGAGAGGTCAAGTAAAAGAGAAACAAACTGAGGATGATACAGAAATTTTCTAGGAAAGTGAATGATGTTTATGCCTGCATCTAAAGAATTAATGCTTCAGAAGTAGAGCTACTCCCAGTCCACTGTAAATTTTGACAAAATTTTATCCAGATTTCCAGGGAATAAAGTGATGATTCTTTCTGGCCCTGCTCATCATTTTTGAAACCCTTTCCCAAATTACCCAAAATTGGTGAGGACTAAATAGTGTGAAAGATCAGTTATTTCCTAACAGCTTTGTTAAAGAGAATAGCCATCGCAGAATCACAGAATGGTTAAGGTTGGAAGGGACCTTTAGAGACCATCTAATCCAACCCCCTGCTCCAGCAGGGACACCTACAGCACATGGCACAGGGTGGCATCCAGGTGAGTTTTGAAGACCTCCAAAGAAGGAAACTCCACAGTCTCTCTGGACAGCCTGTTACAGGACTCTGGAAACAGGGAAAGAAGTTCTTCCTCACATGGAGATAGAACTTCCTGTGTTTCAACTTGCACCCATTACCCCTTGTCCTGTCACTGGCCACTACCAAGTAGAGTTTGGCCCCAACCTCTTTACATTCTCCGATCAGGTACTTATATATATTGATCAGATATTCTCTTAATCTTCTTTCTCTTCTCCAAGCTAAACAGGCTCAGCTGACTTAGTCTTTCCTCATCAAATAGATGCTCCAGTCCCTTAATTGTCTTTGTTGCCCTACACTGGACCCTCTCTAGAGGCTCCACATCCCTCTTGTTCTGGGGAGCCGAGAACTGCACACAGTACTCCAGGTGCAGCTTCACCAGAGCTGAGTAGAGGGGGAGGATCTCCTCCCTCGACCTGCTGGCAATGCTCCTCCTGATGCAACCAGGATCCCATTGGCCTTCCTGGTCATGATGGCACATTGCTGACTCAGGGTTAACCTGTTGTCAACCAGGACTTCCAAATCCCTCTCCACAGAGCTCCTTTCCAGCAGGTCAACCCTTAATCTGTACTGTGACTGGGATTATTCCCCCCCGGGTGCAGGATCCTGCACTTTTCTTTTTTGAACCTCATGAGATTTCTCTCTGACCAACTCTCCAACCTCTCTAGGTCCCTCTGAATGGCAGCACAGCCCTCTGGATTGTCAGCCATGTCACTTTGTTTGGTATCATCTGTAAACTTGCTGAGGGTGCACTCTATGCCCTTGTCCAAGTCATTGATGAATAAATTGAAGAGCACTGTGCCCAGTCCTGGGCCCTGAGAGGCTTCACAGGCCACAGGCCTCCAACTAGACTCATTATCACCATTTATCACCACCTTCTGAGCTCTGCCATCCATTCAGTTCTCAATTCACCTTAATGTCTTCTCATCTAGTCCACGCTTCCGGAGCTTTCCTATAAGGATGTTAGGGGAGTCTGTGTCGAAAGCTTTGCTGAAGTCAAGGTAGACAGCATCCACGGCGTTCCCATCATTCAGCGATACACACACACACACACACACACACACATATATATTTATATAAAAATTGCACTCTTGGCATACAGGTAGATTAAAAAATGCACCTGTAAAGGAAGGATTAGAACTTCTGGCACTGTGAAAATATTTTTATCTTGTGAAAATGTTATTATTTGTTAAAAACCTGCTTTTATTAATTCTACTTTGCATGGAACAGATCTTTTACTTTGGACATTAACTATCAGTTTTGCAAGCAACAAGTGGCTACAATAAGGAACAAGATATGAGAACAAAGCATATAAGGGCCTATTTCAGAGCAGTAATTTGAAAGGTTTATATCACTACATTTAGAAGTGTCAGGTTGCTGTTGGTTACTCAAAATGAACAAGAAGAGTTGCAAAATAATTGAGGCAAGATCATGTAGTGATATGTACACTGTACATATAACATGGTGACAGGTGATTTGACACAACACGACTTTTTATTCTTCTTAAGCTAAATGTTCAATGTCCTTGGTTCTAGAAATCTTGATAATATCACATTTTTTCAAACCTTATTTCTACAACTAGTCCTTGTTGTTTGAATTCAATAGGACAACAGGGGTGTATAATAAGAATTTCTCTTGTTTGCCTCCCATCCAAAAAAGTGAAACCGGAGTAAAGATTAGAAACCTGAAGAATATACCAAGAAGACAGAAAAGAACAGGAACAATGTATTCCTGGGAGAGTTAGCTGGCTGTACAAACCACATGATAAGAGGCAAATATTTAATGTTTGGAACTTTTAGAGGGTAGCTTGAGGATATATATACATATTTTTTCTTACAAACCATCTTTGTGTTTATTTAATTTTATTTCACACCATAAGTACACAGAATGTGTCATAGTAGATAAGTATATTTCAAGAATGCAGGCTTAAAGATAATTAAAAGTATATCTTGAAGCCAGAACTAAGTTCCCATGGACTCCTCCAAAAGCAGGTTTGGAGATGCATAATAAACAAATTTTACTGCAGTAAGTAAATAGCTGTAAATAAAGTTAAAGATCCTATCATTATTTTGATATTGGGATGCAAGGAGCAAAATAATGTAAGAAACCATATATGGCTGATGAAATTTAATGAGAGACTTCTCAGTCATCTAAGAGACTATTATGTAAAGAGAGGAATAAGCCAGTGAAGAATCACAGACTGTACTAAAAATTATTTATAAGAAATCAAGTCTGAGAAAAAAAAAAAAAAAAGGCAAAATAGATACACTCAAACAAGCAAGCGAATACACACAAAAAAAGAATGTTAATTAGGGAGAGGTATATAAGCAGAGAGAATATTTTTACGTGAGCAGAATGTGTATTTTTTGGGCCCACAAATCAAGTGAATTCACAAGTCCAAAGTGAAAAATAAGCAACTAAATACAAGCTGCATGCAGTTTGGAACAAGCTGTTTTAAGACAATTGTTTTGATCAGTCCAGCTATAACCCCAGTTAATGGGTTAACTTAACTATATCATGATTTAATAAAAAGAAATTATGTCTCCTGGGACCGCTTATTATTTCTCATATCCTAGACCTTGAGAACAAGGACAACATTACTACTTCAACTCATGGAGAAAATAAAATAGGTGTGCATAACAGGGCAATAAGTGCAGATCAGCAACTAATTAAATTAATAAGCAAGAAAAGGATCAAAATTAGTACCTGTCAAAGCCTAAAAAAGTCTATGACCAAATTTAAAGCATGAAGCATAATGGTTTTTATACAACTCGACATGGCAAATGAAGAAATATTTGTGAAATCTAACACAGACAAAAATATATCCTAGAAAGTGGATAGAATTAGAAAAAACAGTTAATAATTATTTTTGATGGTTACTTTAAATTAAATGAATAAATGAAGGGAAAACATGATAAGCAAATAAGTAATGAAACCAACCAACCAAATAAAATTCCAAACTAACATCAGTTTCTGATAAATGTTATTACATAAACCAAATTTTTAAAGATAAGTAAAAATGTTATGCCTATTTTATTATCTGCTTAAGTAGAAATTATATCAATAATACACAGCAATATAGATCATTATACTGTGTTTTGAGAACAGCTTTCCTTCAGGATTTTCAAAATAATTTATTAGAAATAATAATGGTCTGCTATAGTCAAATGACATCTTATAGCAAGAGATTGCAGGTAGCAGCATCTTGCATCAGAGGCGACATTTCTGTGCCGGATTTGATATTCAATGAATTATTTACTGAAGATGCAGACATGAAAATAAAATGGTGTACATCAAAAGTAAAGTCCAACTGATGTATATCCCTCTTACATCACAATCATCACTAGATATGGATCCTTAACTTCACTTACAAGTGAAACTTGTAAAAAGTAAAGGAGTCATTTCCCTTCCATCTCCATCGCCCCCACCCCTCCCGAAATCCACAAGATTTCATGTTTTTGAATTAACATGGAAGTTAACTTTTTATCTTAGTCAAATTTTCTAAGAAAAAGTAAAAAAAAGTTTTAATTCTTCGTTTTAAGTTAAATATGTAAGCTCAGGGTAACATACAAGGATTGGTATTTGCCTGAGGGAGGAAACAAAAAGCATTAAATGCTATCTTTCCTATTACAAGATCATTTTAAAATATCACTGTAAAAGGAAAAAAAAAAGTGGTGGGACTAGCTGTTGAATTTTAAGAGGAGAGAAAAAACAAATTCTTCTAAGTGCAACAAGGAAGAGTGAAAATAGAGCTACAAAAGTGTAAGTCAGTACATACAAGGAGTTAAATTTACATAGAAAGGCATGAAAAAATGCATCTGAAGAAAATCTTGGCAGAAAATGAAACAAGAAGAGGGAAAATATACCATCAAAGTATTCAGTTGTGAAGTACAAGGAAATTTCTTTCTTTCTCCTTGCACAGTCTCCATTAAATGAAAACATGTGAAAATAATAATAAAAAATAAAAGGAGAGGTGCCTATAGTCATTAAAATATTTTCATTTGAACTACTCAACATTTACAGAAAACTTTAAACTTTCACTGCTGGTTTAATTTAGTCTACTTTTTAACACAATTTGCATAAAATAAGAAGTTGGAAAGCACTTTTCTCAGAACTGTTTGAAATAAACCAGCACTCAATATTCATGCTCAAATGGAAACATTAAACTCATTAAAGAGTTGTAATTTCTAAGCTTCACCTGCATTTGCAAAGTGGTGTGGGTACAACCATATAGACATATACAAGTATACAGAATCATAGGATCATAGAATCACAGAATGCCTAAGGTTGGAAGGACCTCTACAGGTCATCTAGTCCAACCCCCCTGCACACGCAGGGCTACCTAGAGCACATGGCACAGGGCAGCATCCAAACGGATCTTGAAGATCTCCAGGGAAGGAGACTCCACAACCTCTCTGGGCAGCCTGTTCCAGTGCTCTGTCACCCTCAC
>JAWLRI010001021.1:1455772-1474183 GCA_034781795.1 Crypturellus tataupa
GAACAGGCCCAGCTCCCTCAACCTCTCCTCATAGGGCAGATGTTCCAGGCCCCTGATCATCCTTGTGGCCCTGTGCTAGACTCTCTCCAGCAGCTCCACATCCCTTTTGTACTGGGGGGCCCAGAACTGGACACAATACTCCAGATGTGGCCTCATCAGGGCTGAGTAGAGGGGCAGGACCACCTCCCTCAACTTGCTAGAGACCCTCCTCTTAATGCATCCTAGGATCCCATTGGCCTTCTTGGCCACGAGGGCACACTGCTTCCTCATGGTCAACCTGTCGTCCACCATGACGCCCAGGTCCTTCTGAGCAGAGCTGCTCTCCAGTAGATCAGTCCCCAGCCTGTACTGGTGTCTAGGGTTGTTTCTCCCCAGGTGCAGGACTGTGCACTTGGCTTTGTTGAATTTCATGAGGTTTCTCTCTGCCCAGTTGTCCAGTCTTTCCAGGTCCCCCTGGATGGCAGTGCAGCCCTCTGGGGTGTCAGCTACTCTTCCCAACTTCATACCATCTTCAAAAATATGTATTTTGGGGGAGATGGGAAAGGTTTTGGCTTTCCTTTGGCTTTGGATTTCCATGGAAGAAGTCTCTTAACTTTCTGTTTCAACTTATTTAGTAAAGTTAGTAAGGGGAATCATTAATCCAAACCCACTGCCATGCATTCAGGTAGCTATGCTACAGAACACTTGGAATTTCCAAGGGATTCCTAATTTAATGCACTCAGCATAGAAAGTTGTTGAACACAAGTGAGCTAGCATTACTGCCTTTCTCTATTTGGTTGGTCAAAAATACCTCCCGCTAGTACACTTTTCTGTGATTTTTTTTAAAAGTAATACATATCTATAAATATGAAAAGTTTAAGGTACACAGTTGTTACCTTACTAGAAGCACATAGTTCTTATTCTTTCATAGGAAAATAGAAAGAAAAAAAAATCAATATAAAATATTATACTGAAAAGATGTACTATAGATGTACTGTAGGGGTATTTGCAGTAAAGCTCCAAATATGGGTTAATTTACTGCAAGATTTATTAGCACAGGAATGTAAGCATCAATAAAACATTTTTAATACACTTTTTTTTTTTTTCCTTCCCCTGGAGAAGCAAATTGTTCAAACTAAGGTGTTTCTACAAGGTCACGTAAGTAAAAGCTTGCTTTTTTCTAACCTTGATATATTTAAGGAGGAAATTCTAAGTAATTCCCTAAAGGAAATAATTACTTTGATAAACAACCTTTATTGAATATAGGAATATTTCTTCAGGGTACATTGTATTTGAGGTATTATTCAACAGAATTAATTAAAGCCCTATTCAAACTACCTTTCTTATTTGCTGAGTCATTTGCTGTCCAGCACAAACCAAATCATCTGTCAGTAAAAATATGAAAAAAACATAATGAAAAAACTTTGGTTTTATTTATCTTAAGTAAAGGACACGATGGAGACAGTGAACTAAAATGTCTACATAGCAAATTTCAGAAAACTTTGTGTCTTTTCAATGCATCCAGGGAGAGAGCTATATCTATATCTAGGGACTAGTTGAGGAGTGAGATCTTTCTGCCTAATCTTTCTGTATCCTCCAGAAGGCCCCTTCAATGATTAGACAGGACAATTCATATAATTCAGGAAAAAACTTGTCTCTAGAGCTGAAAAATAGATCTTTGCCAGCATGGATTGATTAGGAATTTACAGTTAGAATGATGTGTGTGTGTGTGTGCTTGTGTGTGCATACATGCGCCTCCATGCATGTGTGCATGATATAATTTTAACTTAACGGGTTATGCATATAAGGATATAGTGATTAATATAAAAAAAAATTGGAAATGAAAAAACAGTTTCAAAATGGTGAAACTATAGATCTCTTTTACTATGTTGAAAAAAAGGGTTAAATAACTAATGTAGTCTGTGTTTGCTAATATTTTATATCAATATAATCAATATTTTATTTATTTATTTATTCTTGAAAAAGGAATATTAACGGATGTGGATCAGACCTGGGTGCACTATGTCAGTATCATACAGTTTGAGAATTTTTGCCTTGCACAAGAAATCCAAGAGGACTGGCCAAAATATATTTTTTATGTTTTTGACCTAAAAGACAGGATGCATACACAGCGAACTTGCAATTATAAGGATTATAATTATAAGGATTATAAGGATTAAAGTTCTCTTCTCTTCTCTTCTCTTCTCTTCTCTTCTCTTCTCTTCTCTTCTCTTCTCTTCTCTTTTTCTTTTCTTTTTTGTCATTCCTTATGTCTGAAACATTATCTTGATTGGAATTAGAAACAAAATAATGAAGTAAGAACATTGATTTGGTTAGCCATGTTAAAAAATCTCTTGTTTGCCTGGTTATTGTATCATGGTCACATGTTTAAAACCTTAGAGTGGAACCAAATATGCGTTGCCCAACTTACATTGCTGGAGTCTCAATTTCTCTTTCTCTCTCTCTCTCTCTCTCCTTCACTCTCTTTCTCTGTGTATGTCTATGTATATATAGACTTCTTGCCCTCTGTACCTATGTTCTATGTAGCATGATATTGACCTGTTTTGTAAGAGAGCTCCTATTTCCCCACAGATATTCTAACTGGAGAATAAAAAGCCTTTCTCAGTATTTATTGACATTGTCCCACAATATATAATTAATATGCATTAGAGATTGGGCCTGAAATTTAGAATACCTTCGTGATTGCAGCATGTTTTTATCATTTTATGTCTAGGGGATTCTACTAAAATTTAGTTAATTGAAATGTCTTTGAAAAGGCAAAAATGCCTTTGTTCAGATAAGCTGACCTTTTACATTTCAGCAGCTGCAGTCCCCTTACAGTTACATACATTGCTCATCATAAAAAAATGGAATTATTTCTTTTCAGGTCAGGGTTCCAGGGTCTATTTGAAACATATGGATTATAAACAGGAAGTTTATATAGTGGAGGAAGAGAGCTGCTGAAGGCATGAATATGTTCCATCATAGGATAAGGTGAATGAGCTGAACATGGAAGACAGAAATTAGATAAGGAATCAGGAAGAATCAGGAAGAAACCTTTGGGGAATATTGACAAGCTTCTGTGGGCAGCAGGGTAGGTGATTTCAACCTTCTCTTTCTATATTATAAACTAGCTGGGGAAATTAGAGCCACACAAACACCTACAAATGGATTTGCACTTGCTAGAAAAAGAAAAACTGTAAAAGGAACATATTTAGGCTGAAATATTAAGTATTTGAGAGTTAGAAAATATCTGACTATAGATTGCCTATTCTTCATATGACTTGACCTCCCTTTCACCTTGTAGTTTCCAGTTTATCACAATGACAGTCCAGGTTCTTCTGCTCTTAAGAAAAACTTGGGAGATATAAAAGTGAAAACAACTATAATCTCAGTTCATTGGCATGTACACTTTGTATTAAAAGCATTAAAGTTTGTATTGTGCAGACAGTACAAAATATTATAGGTAAAGAAAACTCTTGCGATTAGGAATGTACTATACTCTCCTCTGCAATACAGCAACCAGCCTGACTACAGAAGTGGCTACAGTGATAAGGAACTGATTGCATTCAGTCCCTATCACTAATTGAAAGCTGTGCTCAGTAATGGATTTGTGATTTTCTGTACCCAAAGCTTTTGCTCCTTTAGGACAGCCAGAATATAAAATATGTAACCTGTTGTGAGACAAATCTTAGCTGTCATTTCAAAAACATGCTTAAAATGCATTAAATTTGAATATGTGGTAAAGTTCTCTGAATTTAAATGTATTCTATGTGGAACTGAGTGTTGAAAAAATGATAGCTGAGAATGGAGATTATGAATTTTGCCCACATTTCAAGAGCAGTCAGAAAATGCTCACTAACAATAGCTTATGTATAGGCCAGTTTACTGCTGAGGTTGTAGTATTTACCAACACAATCACAAATGTTCTCTCAATCCTTTGCTTGCAGTGGAATTAATGCCTACATTTTGCTGCATGTATAAATCTAGGTATTCAGGGCTAAGAAGCTATAAAAATCCTTACTAGTCAGTAGAGAAAGGCAACTATAGAGAGAAACTGAACTGAAAAAAAATGTAGAACAGAATAAATGACTACTTGCTCTTTACTAACTAAAAAAGAGCCCAGATATACGGCTCCAACAAGATGCCTAACCTTCAGATGGCTAAAATAAGCTGGCATTACTCCCCTCTGATGTCTGGAAAGAAGCAGTCATCAAGGGTGAATCTACACTATACGTATAGACTCTTGAAGCTGACACCAAATCACTCAAGTCCAGATGTGTAAGTCTGGAACATTGCCATTCAAATTATTTTGCATAAATGCAGATCAAGGTCATATAAGCTGGCTATGCAGGATCTTGGAACCCTGAAGTTGTAACTATTAAACTATAAGTTGTAAGCTATAAACTACTAAACTATTAAATTTGAATGGAAAGACATATACTGTATGGTTGAGAGTGAAATACAGATAAAAATCCTAATTGCCCTAAAAGTTAATTGACTTTTGTTGGCACAAGCAGTGGCATGAAGATTTACAATTCCTACTGGAGGAAATGGCCCTGAGATCCTTACTATTTTTTGCAGGTATGGATATGAAAAGTCTATCCATCTCTTTCTTCTGTTCTGTTAATTTAAAGAGTGAGTTTTGCATCCTTCTACATCCTTGCATTTCTTACCTATTCCTTCGTGCCTCTACTAAATCAAGTGCTACCCTTTTAGAAGAAAGTGGTGTACTGACTACTGTGATTGCATGAGGTGAATATCAGCAGACAACAACACTGGAGAAACTGGGAAAATTATACTTTAACTAGATCTTGAAGTGAGCTATCCCACCATACCTCTGTAATTCCAATGAGATCATGATGCCGGGATCGCACACAGATCTCCAGTTCCTCGTGTTTATTCCCCATGCTGCGTGCATCGGTGTACAGGCATTTAAAGGAAGTAACCGAGCCTGCAGGTTTCGCAGGAGGGGTGAAAGAGGACTCTCTATAATCATATCCTGTACTCACTCTCTCACTACCATACTCCTGTTGGATGCCTTCTGGGTTTGGCTGCATGCCACTGATTGCCCTGTCCATGTAATATTCCCTCTCCCTCTTCATACTTAGTTTAAAGCCCTCCTAACCAGGCTGGCCAACCTGTTGGCAGAGACATGCGTGCCCCTTTCTTGACGAGGTGGTTCTCATCATTCCCCACTAGCTGGTGATCCTCAAATATGTCCCATGGTCATAGAAACCAAAACCCTACTGCCAAGACGAGCGGCGCAGCCAGTGGTTAACCTGATCTTAAATCTATCATTCATACATAAATGTCAGTGTCTTTTATGTGAGCAGGTCTATGAAACTCATGAAGAGAGAAAATCTAATTCAAACCAATAACCATGTATTTAATATATTTTTTATACTTTTCAGTTTATTCTTTCACTTTGCCATCAAATGGTGAAAATTAAATAGAAAAAAAAATCTGGATTTATAAATCTCTAATAGCATATAAGCAATTAGTGTACCTCATCTAATTTATTTTGTACTATGTGATCTTTGACTTAGAAAAATAAACTCTTCCTCTTACATATTTTTTACACTAAATAGAAGCCAAGTCTATTAAGCCATATTCAGTAAGTAAAAATCTGTTCTTCTGTAATTATGACAGTCGGGGGAAAATGAGAAACTACTCATTTATCATCTACCATTACTGTTTATCATGGTGATTTTTATTTAAAACTATTAATATTTTTTAGTTCATTACTGATAGGTTGTTGCACTTAGCCTTTATTGGATATTTAATCATATAAATTAGGAAGAGTTTATTATACTGAGAATCCTGCTTTTTGATAGGGCAGTGAAATCAAGAAAACCTAATTGAGTTTAAACTTTTTATGCCTTAAATAAATCTTGAATTTGAACTATCTCATGGTTGAATTTTCAACAATCAGAGCATTCCTCAGAAGACTTGATCTACCCACAGAATTTTTGTGAAGCAATGAGAAATGGTGATCCGTCTTTCCTGTGATCCAGGTGTCAGCTTTCAGAAAACACTTTTTGTGTCTGCTTCTTTCCCAGCCTCTGCATTCAGAGAAGTATTCCTGAGAATACTTCTTCTTATTCAGAGAAGTATTATAGTTGTCATCTGAGATATACTGCCATACCATGGCTCCACTAAAAGCATGTACATAACAGTAAGAAATGGAATAAGCACGTAAGTCAGGGTTTCTCATCATAGTTGTGAAACATTGTTCTGAAAAAAAAATCTGTTTTTTACTAAACTTATCTTGTGCCTTTTAGTTTTTATCTGCATTAAAATGTAGAAAACTTTGTAATGAGTCTCCACATATGCTTAACAAACCTGTCCAACCATTGCAATTTTTGTGCTGTCATCCACACAACAGGCAATTATATCACTGTCACCTGGGGTGCACACTTTGGACAGGCAACCCAACTTTCTTCATTTTGATCCTGTATTTTTAAAATTGCATTTACTTTGTCATGATGTTTAAACATTCTTCCAGAGAAAAATGCATTATAAAACTGTGCTTCTGATCAAGTAGTTTATAAGCTCATTATAAAACTCAGCTTTTGTATGTATTAAATGTGAAGAGAATATTGATCAGAAGCTCACAGTGCTGAAGAATCCTATCAGCTGAAACGGGCAAAGCTTAGGCAAAAAATACCAAATAATACCAAGGAATTAGTATGTGTAGTTTGAAAGAACACTACTAGAGAAAGTATTCAAATTAGAAAGATGTAAAATACTTCACACGGGTTCTGTTTTCACAGTATTTTTTTCTTGTTGTTTTTGTTTTTTGTTTTCAGCTTAAACATTAAAAATAATCTAGTATCTATTGCAAAACTTTGCATGATTTATTAAATAAATTATATTCTAGGTTGCTAGACAGCATCTATAACTGTGCATCCTAAAAGGAAAAGCAGAATATGGTTTCTAATGAGGCAGAGAAGCAGGAAAACTTACTACTATTTCTAGGAAACCAAAATGACTTGTTACAGACCAATGTAGATATAGACTGTCTCTTAGAACAGCTACATCTGAAGAGATGAGGGGATTTTTGTTATCACATGTCCTTAGCTAATAAATAAAACCCAATAACATCACAGATATACTAGTAAATATAATGGAATACCATCTAACCATGTTTGCTTCATTTTCAGAATAATTTAAAGGGAAGATATTGTGATGACTCTAAGTCAAGGCAATGTGTAACAGCACTGAATCAAACTCTTTTGTTCTTTATAATAGGAACGTATTCTTCATTAAAAGAGGTGATATTCTACAATCTTGTAAGAGTTAATCTTATTAACTTATAATTAAAATTCAAGTGTGCAAAGTATCACACTACTTTGCGAGAAACTAAAGGTCAGTTACTTGGAATAGCAATGAGAGATGACATGATTTAAATAGTAATGTTTGTGATTTTGGGAAACACTCTAGAAATGTTCTCTGTTTTTAATACCAACAGTATTTTTTTAAATATGAAACAAGCAATGCAACAAAAAACAAGGTGTTGTTTCTAAGTCTAGTATCTCTACTACTAAGCAATAAAGTCATCATCAGTCATCACCGAGTACTATTTTGCAATGCTGTACTTTGTTAACAAAATCATTTGCTCCTAAAAAAAAATAGTTGCAAAGATTGAAACAACAACACAAGAACAAAACAACAAACAAAACTATTAAGAATGTAAAAGACAATTAAATGTTCCTTATTCATTCCTTTAACTTATCTATACCTTATTAAACCTTTTATTGTATTTTTTTACAAAGAATCCTCACAGGAGTAAACACTCAATGAAAGTAATTTAGGCAGTTAGTGAGCTAGAGTAAGTTTCTTAGGAAGATTTAGGAGGCACAGTATTTTTGTTTTCCTAGAAGGTTTTAAAAATGATTGTTGTAGAAGACTTGAGCTTGAGCAGAGCAGGTGTTCAGATTACATTTTCACCTTCTCTGTGACATGGTATCCACACACACTACCTTCTATGATTTTTTTTTTACCTTTAAATATCACTCTTGATTGTTAGGAACAAAAATTTAAACAAGTCTCATAAAACATTACAGTCAGGGAATATTCTTAAAGACTGATGTCAAGAAGATCTGAGTGTCAAAATATTACAAGAATATGACAGACAGACAATGATTTAAAAAAAAAAAACAATAACAAAAAAGAAAAAAGAGGCATTAAAAATGAGTGGAAACAATCAAAACACAATTATTAGTTTTCTTTAATTGACGAAAAGTAAAAAAAGTAAAATTCTTAAAAATCTACATGAAAACCTCTACGTGAGATTCTATATTCTGAGGACTTAACATATGTCACCCTTTAGTGTGAGGGTACAGCACTAATTTATTTTTGAGCATTTATTACATTCTCTATAATATTTATTTCATTAGAATTGAAAATATTATACCTTTAAATTTTACAATTTATAACCATATAACTTTCTGTGGGAAGTTTAACTTTTCATATGAAATAAAAAAATTAAAAAAAAAAATTCTTTTTAGGAAAGAACATTTGTTTTCTAAAAATCTTAAATAATCATTTTCCATTTCACTAGTGGGAAAAGCAAAGATATATTCCTACTTTTGAAAATGTACATTGCAAGAATAAAAGAAAAAAAAACCTAAGAATTTAAAAATCTCTTAAAGGGAATTTAACATTTCAGAAAAAAAAAAGAATTTAGTTGAATAGAAACAAGGTGATAGAGAAATATAAGAAAGATGGTTGACATAAGAAGAAACAAGGTCAAATATATAAAATTTTCAAAAATACAGTAGCTATGTTGAATTCATTTAGATAAAATTGCTTTCATGCATCCTAATAAGAATTGCTGTATGTACAATGCTTGTCCTGTTCACTGGAGACTGATCATTTAACATAACTCAAGAAAATATAAGAGTGTAATTTATCAATTTACACAGAATAGTCTCCTTGAAGGGTCACATTACAGCAGTGTGTTTAACAGCACTTTAATTCAAAACAGTGGAATTGAAGATACTAGGTATTAGTTTCATCAAGGATGATCATTCTGTGGGTCAAGAAAACAATATTAAAAATAAGTCAAATGGGTAGATAAAGAAAAAAAGTCACTAGGAAAAGTGAAATATTGCAGTAAAGGAGAGATTTAGTTTCATCTGGTCTGGGACAGCATAGTAGGACTGTATTCTAACCGGATTGTGAAGGTCATGTGCATGTACTAGCTCATTACTCCAGCTGGGGTTCGCCTTTGGCTATGGACTCACTGCTTTCAAGAGAAATAAGTTTCTCCAATATATAACACATGTGAAAGTAGTGAAGCAGCAGCTGCAATGTAACATCCCCAAGACTGTGCTTCAGTGAAGTAGATGGTAAATGGTACTAGATAATATTTTAACATGGCTCCCTAAGGCAAGTCTAAACTTTAAGGACTAACATGCATATATTTATTTTAATCTTATAGGATAGCAATCACATGAGGCCACACTAATGAGAATAATTCATGAAATTTTAGCAACCTCTTGAATCTTGAGGAATCCCAGTGGTTCTCTCTTTTCCCATAATAAGGAATTTCTGGTCTACAATAATTTTTCTCTCTAATCTAGTCTTCGTCATGACAGTTTATTCTGCAAATCCATCTTAAATAATTGCATTAATTAAATAGAACTTTTTTAGCCCTTTCTTAGCAAGTTTAAGGCAAAAATGTCATCATGACCATCAGGCCTAACCTAAGTCCAGAATCAAGGTCAGAGGATTCCTCTGTAACAATTTACAACACTAAATCTAGTAACTATTCTTGACATATATATTTGAAATCCTCATCTTAATTTAAATACTTTCAGTTAAGAGGTCATAATGTGGTATTTTCATTAACAAATTGTTATCAAATTCTCAATTTTCAGTTGTTTTGCAAAGCATTCCTAGAAAAAAAAAAAAAAAAAAAAAGCCTTATGCTTTTATCACAGTGAATGAATTTATTATTTTTGTGAATTATCCTGAGTTTACACCATTTTTAGCTATCCATAATTTAATTATTTTCTAGTATTGGTTGATAATTATTTTCTAGTGTATTTGGTTAAATTTATATAGTTCAGCTTTTCAAAACTAGATGGTTTGCAGCCAAGTCATGTTTCACTGGTCGTTTCAAGGATCACAAATCTAACTGGAATGCAACATATTGACATGCATATGTTTATTCTGGAATGTCCCCATAGCTTGAAACCCTTGCAATATAAATGAATGATCAGCTTTTATACACAAAGGCTTGGCTTTATATTTGGGGACATTTGGGGCAGATATTTGGGGCTGCTTTCCTACAGACCAGACTCTGTCCAAAGTGAAATTAGGATACTTCAAGGAATTCAAAATACATGGATCTCCCTCATGGCACCTTCTTGAAATATTGGGATTATCAAAGTTATAGTTAAAGGAAGTCAAACATCCTCTTGGGAAGGGAAAAGAAAATAAAATCCTGCAAAACAAAGCAGAAAATGAATTCATTATAATGTGATGGTTAACACCTCTGGCAAATATGAGTTTACCTCCTTACTATACAAAAGAATAAGTTTGTCTTAACAAGTAAAGTAATCTGAATGTTTTTGTGCCAGATTTAGTAGGACTGTAAAAACAAACTAAACCAAACAAACAAATAAAACAAAAACAAAACAAACAAATGAAAAAAACCCAAGACATATAGTGTAATACACTCAACAATTGTTTGGTAGAGTGGTATAATATTTGCAGTTTGATGTTTGTGACTGACCAAAAAACCACTCCAATAGAACAAGGCTCAGAAAAGATGGGCAAGGGTGGAGTGCCCATGAATGTCAGGGATGAATGCAAGTGATGACAGCTGTTTTCAAAAGCTGAATGTCACCTGACTTCACTGTTGACAAGACCATAATTTGGTCATGTGTCTCTGTTTTAGGCAGACCCTCATGGCAGGTGTATACTTGACTCAGCCCAACACAAAGAGTAAAAACTGAGCAACCAATCAAAGAGCTTGGAAGAGAGCAATGAGCTTGAGCTGGTTTTAATCCATATATTACTTCTCAGAGCCTGGCAATGCCCAAAATTAGCATTAATATTAATGGTAATGAAAATGCTACTTAAATCCAAGCATATGTCTATTTCATTTGAGATAAATATCCATGTTTCCCTCTGTCCTTCCCTATATTAATGAAAAGTACTTCAAATTAACTCAGCATATTATAACCACAATGTATTTTAGTATGTGAAACTTAATGGTAAGAGACATTCAGTTAAGAAACCTGGCACAAGAGTTTAGAGAAATTTCATCAACACTGTCAAAAGAAAAGGTCCACTGCATGTAGGTGATGGATTAATCTTCCTGTACCAGGCAGAGTTCATTAGTTACTGTGCCTTCAGGGACTCATTCCAGTGTTGAGCTCTCACGTGACAGCACAGATTAGGTGAACACAGGGTTCTAATGATATATTCAGTCCTTGCTGAGCACAATGGCCATGTATCTACAGCAAGTGGCAGAATGTTTGTCAGTTTGAAGAAGCTTTTTAATGCACAGAAGGCATCCTGCAGCCAAGTCATTTGGTTAAGATGACAGCTACTGGTGACAATATTCCTCTAATTTGGGTTTGATTCTTTCAAACACAATCTCATTAAGGTATGAAGGAGTATTAATATTTCATCCAAATATTTACTAAAGATACTTGGCCAAGTACGCTGTTGATTTGCTTGTATCTTTTTTGTTGTAATTAGTTTTGGTTTTTGGGGGGGTTTGTTTCCTTTACTTCTTGAGTTATTTTGTGCTGGAAGAGATACCATTTTCTTCTTGGAATTTCCCTTCAGAATAAAAAGACACCTGGCTCTTTAGTGATGTGTAATATACCTAGTATGGCTGGGCTGCCGAGAGAGTTCATATATCATTTCAAGGATTACTAATAGAAAGCCATTCTCTTGCTGTATTTTCACAGGTTGCAAGAAAGATATTTTATACAAGCACCACTCCTGGGCCTAATAGTTCTTAAAATAAATATTGCAGGCATCATTGTGGTCCCTGTATTGTTGTGATCTGGCTTAAAAAAAAAAAAAAAAAAATGTAATTTTTAGATAGGCTAACATAAACAACTATGGAGTTTTAACCTCTGTTTTGAATTTCTTCAAGAAATGAATATATATTTTTTTTCAATGATGTTTATATTCTTATCAATTCAACCTATACAAATATCATTAATGAAAAGAAAAATATCACAATCCAAGGCCACTTGCTTATCAGAAGAAATAGAAATTAGAAAATGGTGCTAACAGACTGGACTAAGATAGGCTGGATTTATAAACATCCTAGTAACTACATATAAATAAAACTTTATTTTTATAAAATAGAAAATAAATGATTATAAAATAGAAAATAGAAAAGTAACATGGTGATGCAGTCTAGTTGGATGTGTATAGTTAGTGGTATTCCCCAGGGGTTAGCACTGAGTCCAGTCTTGTCCCACCTCTTCATCAGTGACCTTCATGAAGGGACAGAGTGCCTCTTCAGCCAGTTTCCTGATAGTACAAAAGTGGGAGAAGCCAGAAAAGCCAGAACATGAATGCAGACTGTGTTCAGAAAGCATATAGAAGTAATTCTGCATGTAATAAAAGTGCTCTGAGCCAAAGATGTCACCACAAAAGTGTTTGGAAGGGCAGAAAAGACAGGTTAAGAGCAAGACTCTACTGGCTTGTGGACTGCTATTATACAAAATACAGTTAAGAAAAATGCAATCCATCCCATTTTCTTCCTTATTTTTATCTCATTTAAGCTTGAAATCTAAAGTTAAAATACAACAGAAAAAAAAAAAAAAGTGAAGTAAAAGTGGGCTAAGGAAAGAGACATGTAAAGATCATTTCAGCCTCACTTCATGGTATCATACTAAATGGACAT
Organism: Crypturellus tataupa; assembly: GCA_034781795.1. Classification (NCBI taxonomy): domain Eukaryota; kingdom Metazoa; phylum Chordata; class Aves; order Tinamiformes; family Tinamidae; genus Crypturellus; species Crypturellus tataupa. The sequence goes on from JAWLRI010001021.1 coordinate 1,468,641, forward strand.
GGTAAAAAATCCTAAAGATGCCAATTTAAGTAGCTAATTTGCCCACTACATATGCATACTTGTATATATATATGAAAGTTATATATATATATATGAAGTTGCAGGGGAATATAAGATTTTCCCATTTGGTGTTACTTCTGTGCTCAGTCTCACTGTATGGTTTTTTTTGTTGTTGTTGTTGTTTGTTTATTTTTAAATTGAGCAGTAGGAAATTATTAGTAGTTTCTTTCATGCTTAGCTTGTATGTTCCTCCTTGCTTCTTTTCTTCTTGCATTGTTCTCACTGGTATTGCAATGATTTGAGTGCTTAAAGTGACTTGGACACTCTTATTTATTTATTTTATTTATTTCTTCTTCTTCTTTGCTGAAATGAAGTATTCAGGAATAGACTAAAATCCTCAGGATCAGAACTCTGAAGGTACTCATTCATAACTGTGTCTTATTTATACACAGCCAGTCCAGTGAAAATTTGTTCATTATTTAGGAACAAATAGAAACTTCACATGATTTCTGCTTCAGGTAATCAGACAAGCAAAATTTCTTAGCTAACTGTCCTATATACCCAAAACTATATCTCCATGCACATACACTTTCCACATTAACTAAATCATTAACTAAAACAGATTTGTTTGTGTTCAGCAGAAGAGACTGATAAAAGGGTTTGGGGAGTAGAAAGGCACAATGAGAATAAATGTTGTGGGACACAGGGAGTGAAGCAGCAGTGGAGGATTTGTCAGCTGCTCATTTAGAGGGGATGGGCAACATTTACAATCAGAACTGACCTTAGGACTCTTCACAGCTATTTTTTCTGCAACTTTTGCTCATGAGAGTCTTATTGATATATTGGACAAACTTTAGCATTTAGGTGTATGTAAAAGTGTACATAAAGCTGTATTCAATCCTACATCCTTTTGCATTCTTGGACATTCAGCAAAATGTTCTGATATTCAAGAAAATAGGAAAGATCTCAGAGCATGCTGTGTTACTTATCAGTTCTCAATATTAAGACATAAATATTATAGAATAACTATTGACTTTATGGTCAGAGCATATTAGGGATTCCTTTTCCTATTTAAATGTCTATCTAATCGTCTAACTGTCTAGTATTGACTAGTCTGAAGTATTTTTTGAAGTGCTCCCCTTTTTAGGTGAATTCCTGGATATCTACTGAATATTTGAAAAGAAAGTCAATAAGAAATATTCTTACCAAAGTTTCTCCCAACTCTACATTCAATGTGCTACACCAAAACCTTTATAATAAATTGAAAGAATTTCTGACTCCCTCTACTTTTCTTTAGACATAAATGGGTACAGAAGATGATCCCCCACATAACCAAGGTATTGACCCTTAGCATCACAGAAAAAGAAGTGTAAGGATAATTCAGAATACAGTTGTATAATGTTATACTTATTTTCTATATAAAATGTCTTTTTTTGCCTCTCTAATGCTGTCACCATAATTGCAGCAATCTCATTCGTAAGGTAAAACCATGTTCCTTTGATGTGAACAGGATTATTCTAGTGGCTGTTTCCGTTTGGGAAAACAGTTAGGAAAAAAATCTCACGGGCCTGGCAAAGCATTTTTTTACTAGGATTTAGTCAACAGATCAGCACAGTATTCTAGATATGTGAGGACTGTGAGCCTGTATACTGTACTGCTGCTGTTTTTCTCAGGTGGCTAAAATGAATATTTCATATACTTGTGGCACTATGTCAAAGATAAATTCTTAAGTAAATGATATGGGTTCCTCTCTTTAAACTCATGAAATGTTGCATGATTTGTCATTACAGTATTAAAAGAGAACAAATTTTAACCACTAGTTTCTTCTCCTTTCAATTGTTTTTGATGGTAGGACTTAATAGAAGAAAATAACATTCTGAGCACAGGCATATCACTTTTTATATACTTATAATATTATTTATAATATTATATAATATTACACATTATGTATTATGATATTATAGATTATGTATTATATATTTTATATTATATAATTTATAAATTTATATAAAATATATTTATAATTATTATTATTATTGTTACTATTAATTTAGGTTTATAAAATACAATAGTTATTACATATATAATAATAAATATTATTATTAATAATATTCAATCATTATTATCATTTGCTCTAGATGAAAGGAACAGGATTGCATTTTTATATCTACTTATCTACTTTTATAAATCAAACTCTTTTTTTTCTAAACAAAATTATTAGTCTCTTGGTACTTGCATGCATAGAAGACATGCCTCAAAGTCACTGTAGAACTATTGTTAGCTGTATGATTTAAAATGTAATAACAAGAAAACACTGGAACTCAGAGTGTGTTGTGCATGAGTTACAGAGAAGTAAATGACATTGGGTATAGCCTTCACAGTATCACCCTCCCAGTAATGGAGTTGAGTGATTGCTTATTGTTATGCTCACAACTGCACACAGAATGCAATTATCTATCCAAAGCTTTGGGGATTTGAAGGTGCACACAGAATACTAATATTTTTATGGGAATGAGCCATAGGAAAAGTTTTAGCACCCAGTCTTTCAGGAGACTTCCAGTTCCTTTTTCAAAAGAAATGAGAAAAATTACTGTGTCTTGCTGTCTATCTCAGCCTCCAACCTTTATAAATAACAGAGAGAGAGAAAGGGGAAAATTTCATTTAAGCCCGTAAGAACATTAGTATGACTCACTGATTTTGGCAGGGGGCAGAAGGGAGAGGGAGTGAATCCAAGGTTTATTTTATTCGTTAAGGACCTGATACAAAGGACACTTGAAGTTACTGAGATTGTTTCCATTGACTTGACTCAAGTAGTGGAAAATAAAAACCCAGTAATGACATACAAGCTATTAATCCTTCCCCCCCCCCATCATCCTTGGATGAGAAATAATTAAGTCTTCAAATTCCATGTTTCCTACAAGGAATTTATCATGACTGGTAGGTAAAATTGATAAACAAAAAGTACTCCTTTCAATATGAGAAATGTCAAATCAGCCATTCTGATTCTTCACTCCATGACAGTTGCTAGGTTATAGCAGGTGCAAAATATTGAGTACTGTCAGTCTAGAAACACTGAAGCATGTTGCTGCAGGAATTGCCGATGCCAAAAAAGTAAAATACATCAATATTTGGCTATATTGATAAAAGGAAAAAGTATAATATTTAGACAACAGTAGAAAATATTTTTTCCCCCTAAAACATATTTTTAACTATTTAAAAGCTTGTTTTAGCTTGTTTTTCTATTTCTTGAAGGAGTTCTAGGTAATTAAAATACTTACACCCTACCAAGGAAATGAAGTAGAAATCCTACCTGTTTTATTCCAATAGATTTCTCAAGAACATTACGTATAGCAAGGTATATTGACTATAACAGGAAAATTGTTCTTCCCTAGGAGCCAGTACAATTCACGTAAAATAATCTTTGACCAGTTGAGATCTTGAAGCTGGATCTTTCAATTTTCAGATGGGTGCCCTCTTAACATAGTGAATGGATGAAAACTGAAATGAGTGTGAATATGGGTTCTAGTCCAAGGTCTGAAATAGGTGAAAACATAATCTGAAACAAGGCCTCTCATCTCATGTGAGTTTTCTTACAACCAGACAACTGACAGCACTAGAATCTTATTTTTTGTTCTCATCAAATTTTATCTGTACTCTGCCCAAAAAAGCAAAGATTTATTATTTTAACTGCTATATGTACACAAAATATTTTACTTTTGAACACATTAAAAATGACCATGTGCTGTTTTTGTTTCCTTGATGAATTCAAGCTGAATTTTCATTTTTTTCAGTTTCACACAGACTTTCATAGGTCTTTGTCAAAGGGTTTTCTAGTTTTCAACACATCCTCTCAGGATATGAACAACTATCTAATTACTAATACTGCTGTCAAACATTGAAGGAATGCAGCAGTCTCATATTTCTTTTGATTCCCTATACTTAATTGTAAGAGTAAATACACACACATACACATGTATACACACATATATATGCATTTCTTAAAACTCCTTTTAATGAATCTCATTTTTGTGTGTAACAAATGGAGTATATATCAGATCACTATAAAATTATAAATTTTAAATCCCTTTTTTTTATTTTGCGGGGTGGGGGGATATTCCCTCTAAGTAAGGAAGCATTATCATTTTCGTAGCCTCCAAATATTTTATCAAAACCAGAGAGATGTAGCAGTGGTGGTAGCAGAAATGAAAAATGCAGGCTGATTAAGGATATGGTTTTAAAAGTTGATCCGGTTTAGCTGATTTGACCTCATTTTACTTAAGGCGATGTACGGTTTACGATATATATCTCCACATCTGCTTCTATTTATCATGCATAGATATTGTCTATTTTTTAACTATTCCAATCTAGAATGACTGAAAAGCAATTCTATACTTAGATTTTGTTATATGCTTTGATGAGGCCCTCCTCTTCATTTTGCATCCAAAATTGGCACTGGAGATTTGCAACTGAGAATAGATGTAAAGGAATCCATCCAGCAACACTAGCCAGTATAGTGTTGAGCCATCTGCTTATGTTTACTACTTGACAAATGACATCAACATTGGCTGTTTCAGGGAGATGGCTATTTCTTCCTCATAAACACACACATGCTAAACAAACTGTTATATATATATATATGCATATACTTATACATATATAGAGAGAGTGGATTTTAAAATGTAATCTCTCTGTATTTCCTTCCCTCTGCTTGCAGTATGTTCTAGTCCAAAAGCATTGTGCTGCCATACTGTTAATCCAGTCAAAAGGATTTTTCAGAAAAGTTTTATTAGATGCTTTGGTTTGGTGTTTTTGGTGCCCAGTGTGTGGGCAGAACACAACAGATTAAAAACAAAAAGACAAACAACTGCCTGATTTACCCTTCAATCCATGAAATTTCTAGGCAGATTGGTTTACCACTTTCTTCACTAGAAAGATACACTTCACACAGTTATTCACTTTCTCCTGATCAATATTCATGAACAAAAGTTTGTGTGTGTGTGCATGCAAGTGTGGCTCCAAGCCACAAAATATAGATTTTTTTGTGTACTGTTTATAAATTCCTTTGGAGTTTATTTATTCACTTATTTGTTTTATTTTTATTTCTGTGTACTTTAGAACAGCATTTCAAGCTGCCTACTTGTCGGCGTCTGCCCGTGAAGGTTGCAGGTCGGGGCTGGCACTAGGTCGCAGGTCTTCAGGCCTGGCCAAATGAGCCGATGCTCCCACGTGTGATCTTGGAGCCCCCCGGGGAACCGGCTTGTCTCACCCTCCGAGATCCTGGGTCCTCTGCGATGTCCGGTCGCGGGTCGGAAGGAGGACACCCCTGCGCCGGGCACTCTTGGGCTGGCCCAGTCAGGTCGGATCCACCCAAGGCGAGGAGGCCATGGGGGTGCGCCACAGGGCTTTAGCCGCACCGATGGCGCCCTATATGTGGACAGGCAGCACCGACTGCCTAAACACCCGGATGGCTGACAAAAGACGTAACCAATGTGGTTCAGGGTCAACCGACAACTTTATTACAGCTAGCATAAGCTTTTATATGA
>JAWLRI010001021.1:1474283-1486471 GCA_034781795.1 Crypturellus tataupa
GTTCTTTCATGGGTGTGATGAACCACCTGGTGCTCTGCAGGACTGCTCAGCCAGGCCAAGTGGCATGACTGAGCTTGTGCAGGCACCAGGGAACACCTGGAGGGCAGCCCGAGGACTGCACAGACCTACGCCTCACCTGAGGCCTGTAAAGATCTCCTTATGCTCCCCAACACCTACTGGTGCTCAGTCTCAAGTATGAGTCTGAAAATTCACAGCTTGGTATTGAAAGATACGATAGGAGAGGAGGTCGGACAGACCTTTGGAGTGCTTGGACCCATGATCCTTTGAAGAGTGAGCAGAGGTCAAAGACTAAAGTCTCTCTGGTCTGCAAACTAGCTGACAGAGTGGAACATGTATTAATGTTCCTTTCTGTAGTCTATTTTATTCAGTTCTTGTAATCCTGCTTTCAAGAATTAATCATAGGTTTTCTATCAACATTTCTGAAGTTGACACTCTAATTTTGAGAGCTAAAGAATTGTAACAGTCAAAACTGGAAGTAAATCAGGAGAATAATTCAGAATAATTCAGAATCACTGTTAAAAGGTTTGCTGAAGTAAAATGTGGTACCATTTCACATTTTCAGGTATTAAATTCTCTAGAAATAGTGAAAAGTCTAGCAAAACCTACAGACCATGGTAATAATTGCAGTTAAATGTTTTCAGGGAACAAGAGGATTATATTACTAGGAATATTACTAGGATCACATTTAAAATGGAAAATTTCTTTCCTGTTGCTCTAAAATCTATGTTAGCAATATGTACGAAGAAATACCACTTTGTTGGTATCTGTGAGACTACATCTATTTGGACTCCTTTCTTTGTCCCTCAAAAGACACTGAAAACCTGGAGAAAGCTCAGTCAAAGACAGCAAGTCCACCATGATTATCAGGGAGGGAGAGCCCATGATGTACATGGAGAGACGGAGAGGTCACACTAGCAGCTAACAGGAGAGCACTGTCATGACAAAGCTAGGCTCCTTTCAGAGGTGCACAGTGAAAAGGTGATAGGCAAAGGGCAGCGGTGCATCAAGAAAAACTCTATTGGGATATTCAGAAAATATTACATGATGCAAGCAGTCAAAGAACATGTTGTCCAGACAGGCTGTGAAATGTCCATCCTTGAAGATAATCATGACTTGACTGGACAGATACTGAGCAGTCTGAAATAACATTGAAATCGAAGCTTTGATAGGTAGATTGGACCGGATGACCTTCAAAGATCCCTTCCAACATAATTATTTTGTGATTCTGTAAAATGATGAAATATTGAAATGCAACAGTACACAAAGAATAAAGGCATCTCAGTGCTTGAGAAATGTTAATGTTTGTTTAAAAGGATGTGTAGATTAGTGTTCTGCCATGATATAATTCAAATACACTTTCTGAATTTCATATATTTATATTTATATTTTATATTATACATTAGTATAATATTTATATTTGTAAAATGCTTATGAGATAATTTGCAAAAACAAACTACCGGATATCAGCTGAATATCAGACAAAATTACTGAAGCTCAGCAAGATTTCAGACTAATAGGGAAATCCTTAAATATCCTTGTAATTGTTATAACCTAATGTTAATATTCTACAACTTATACAAAATGCTTCCTACTTGTATTGATAGGTGGCTGTTTGCCTTTTGTTCTATATTCGAGCAACATCAAGTCCAAAACCTATAATAAATCATCCTATTTAAAAAGTTTTTCTTTAATATAAGTGCTCAGTATCACACGTGAATAGATACATATTCATTGCCATGTACACAGTCTAGTTGAGAGACCTTGCTCAGGTCGATTTTTAAAGCATAATTTAAAGGAAAATTAATAAAAAATGTAAATTTATATAAATTTATAAAAATATAAAAAAATTATAAAAATATATCTGTCAAATGGGCATAATAGAAACCCATAACACATGGGTATAACAGAAAACTTGCAAAGAAATTTAATGTTTCTATCATTTTTCTTGGTACTTATGAAAATGGAAGAAAGAAAAAAAAAGAAAGAAAAGGCTTTGTAAAATTTCCTAAAATTTCCTAAGAGGCAGAATTAGAAGAGGAGATCCTATTGTGAATTTTATTAAACCATACAAGTTATGTACCAAAAAAAGTTCAAAATTCTACTCTTATTTCTGGAAAAAGAAATAATTTCTTTGAAAAGTACATATTAAAACATCATGGAGGAGATTTGGAAATGTTCAGAGGGCAGAAAATTTCTGCTCAAAGTCAACAGGTTATTTATATTTATAGATCCAAAAATCAACACTTTTGGGAGAAATGGGTTAAAGCCATTAACTTTTAAAAGTTTTATAGAAATCAAGTTAAATATACGTTGGTAGCAGACTACAAGTACAATCTCTTTAAAAAAACACAGCGGCTAATAACCTATCTTTTAGAATTTGAAGCACTGTATTTTCTGAAAAGATTTAAGATCCAGCCCGTGTGGATCATTAATTTCTAATGTAGGTAAAATGCCCGTAGCAAGATCATAAAGTAACCGTCACAGTGTGCAGACAGTGGTAAATTAAGAATTAAAAGCAAAGATAAAGCAGCATACACACACACACATGCACACAAAAATCACATCTGGACAGAACTTCTACATGATTTCTTGAACATTTGATGAACAACTAGTTTTCATTTCTGAGCAGGTATATCTCCACACATCAGCATATCTCCTCATTTACCCCTGGGTGGATTTATTCATTCTCTTATGTTCTTTATGCTTCTACAAGCCATATTATCAAAGAGCTCTAGTACCTACTGAGTTTCAATTCCTACTTGATGATGGGTGACCTACACAGGAGCTCACACATCTGTGTGCTGTGTGCTGTGATGTGCTGTCCTGCACATACAGCCTGGTCTTCAGGCTTGTGCTGGGCTGTACATATCCCTTGCACTTGGATATCACATATTCCAGGGGCAGGTTAAAGTTAGAGAGCTAACTGTAATGCAGGAGCCCTTACGCAGCTTGGCATATGTGTCCTTTTTTGAAAAACTGAGGCAACAGTTTTTCATGGGAACATCCTTTCATCTGATAGGGTCAAATGAAAATAGTTTTCTAAAAAAAAAAAAAAAAAAAAAAAAAGGTTCTGTGCCCTTATTGGAGGCTTCTTCAATGCTGCACAACTTGGGAGTTTCCAGAGTCCAAAGGGAGGTAAGATAATCTGTATTAAATCTTTTCCTCTTTATAAGCTTAGGTACTAATAAAGGACATTTTAATCTATATTTTACTTGTTTACTAGAATCATAGCAAACCTCTTGGGACAAAACAGAAGGTCCACAACATTACACTTGATGAAATAGAGCCATCAAATGTGAAGCTCTAAGTCACCAAAATTGTAGCCAAGGTCTCACCAACATGACCAACAGCCAAAACAACGAAAGGAAGATAACAAAAAAAAAAATCTATGGGTTGTCATACAGAGGTTCTTTAGTGAAGAAAACTTTCAAAATGAATGAATGCAAAACCAAATTCCAAAGATGTCTTTAGGCAGAACTGAAATGAATAAAGACTACTTCCTGTATAATAAACACGGCCGAATCGTTTTGATTGTCAGTAATTATCTCCACAGAAAATAGGAGCTTTTTTTTTTTTTTTTCTTCCATTGGCCCAGGTTTCTGACATCTGGGGAGTCATCCACCATGAATTTTAACTATTATTGATGCCAAAGGACCAAAATTCAAATGATCATTTAATGTTGTCTGACATGAGAGAAAACATAATTGAATTCTAAACAAGTAATGTCACGTTCTGTGAAATGATGATGTGTGTTTATCTGCCTGGATGTCAGAAATAACCCCCAAAAGAGATGCTATGTTTCACACAGAAGAAGAGCTGACAAATAAATCTGAAGGACTTGTGTTGAAATATTAAAGAACACATACCTTTTTTTTTTCTTTTTCATTTTTTTTTTAATATTTTTTAAAATATGGACAGGGGAATATAAGAGCTGTAACCTTCCTGAAATATTTACAAGTCAAGAACATACCAAAAGGATTTTTCATTTACAAAGGGAAATCTTTGTAAACTAATAGTAAGATCTTGGCTCATGTTACACACTGCTGCTATTAAGGACTATGGCAAAGTTCAGGCCACATAAATATGAAAAAGATGCCACACTGTTTGACGGCTTTGGTATAAACCGAGCATTGGCATTCTTTGCTGTGTGTAAGAGTACAGTTATGCTCAACTCCAATTGCTAATTATTTAATTGCTTATGTGGAAGACAGGCAACCAACACCAGGCAACCAGTATGACAAAGGTTGGGCCTTGTTTTTTTAAATCTCTGAATGACTAGAATAAAACTCAAAGGAAGAAGTAGAAAGTCATTACTGGAAAAAAACAACCCTCCCCCCAAAATCATTTATAGGAATAGAATAATTTGAATTAAATGCATATAATATATTTTCCTTCAGCTGAAAAAAGAAAAAAAGGTCTTATAAAATATTATTCTACTTGTCACTAATATCTTTTTTAGCTAATTCTACTCATCCCTTTGGTAATACTCCTTGATATTATTCTGTTAGCATGGACCAAAAAAGGACAATTCAGGGTGAAGGTTATGGAATCATTTAGAAGGTTATACTCATATCTTTAGACGGATTCAGATTTAACCATTTGCATGACAACCTATCTTAAAAATTGAAACTTTTGTGTCACCATCAAGACTTTTTGACCCTTGTAACTGTTGATCAGAGTTTTAGCTCAATACATCTTAGCAATGACCTCAGTTAAAGTTAATATGTCCTCATTATGCTTAGAACAAAGCTGTCACAAACAGTTTCTGGTATACCACGACCAAATTCATTTAAGCATTTTGCCTGATCTTGAAATTAATTGTCAACTACAAAAAAAAAAAAAAGGATACATACTGTTTCCAAACAAAGTTCATTCAGTTAAAGGGAACTTTCCTCCTCATATAAACAAAAAGTATGTCTCTGAGCAAGGAAATAATCTGCAAAATTAAAATCCATAAACAAATCAAAACGTATTCAAATAGCTATTAGAAAATTGTTGACATCACTTACAGTTCTATCAAGGAATTAAGAAATTCAGTTCTAAATACAAGTTTCACTCTATTTGAAAATCACTGTATGTACTATTCTGAGAGGTCACTATATGTATGATTCTGCCATTTGCAGAGAGATCCATATCACAGATGAGCTACATTGAATAAGGAAACACATTTGCAGAAAAAGGAATAATGACATCACTTAATATTGCAATCTGTTGGCTGGGATATGATGGTGTGGTTTCCACAAAAAAGCAATTGAGATTATCCTCAAATTTACAATGGCCTGCTGGCCTTTCTGCGGGTTTCTGTCATGTAAACAAAGATTCTTCTTATCTGAACTGCTTCTTCTCATCTTATCAAAGAAATGGCATTGACCTTGTAATTTAATGGAAAAAAAACAACAGAAATAAAATAATAATAATAAAACAGAATAAATAAAACCCACTTGTCTACTTTAAAATAAATATTGCATGTGTCTGGGATACTTGCAGGATTTTTTTCAAGGCTCAGGTACATTAGAAATAACGCTTTTCCCAATCCACAGCATTAGGGCTCTGGGCAGCGAGTGGTAAGTGCACTCTGTCTCACACACAGGTTCTTCTGGATCATGCTCAGTGACAGTTGCCTCTCAGTGGGTAACACATCCACCTGTACTGAATTCAGAGGCATTTCTGAACCAGCGTGCTATCGATACATTATATAAAAGAATATGCATATTGACTTATAAATTTCATAGGAAGCCTCTACATACAAGCAAGCAAAATAATATGAACCTCAGCACTACAATAATCTTTCTTAGGTTATACATAACTACTCACTTGCATAAAATTTTACTGTATTCATTAATGCTTTCAGTTTTGTATCTATCAGGCAGTAACTCTGATCACAATTACAACCAAAAAGAGTAGTTTTAGAGCATTGTTCAACACAAGTCAGACCATTGCTAAATAAACTTTCAGTGGACATACCAGAGCTATGGAATATGACTTGATACAGAATTTTGTCTTTGTATTTCATATGTTCCTGACTTGAGATATCTATACTACTCAATTTTATTACTTTTCCTCTGTATAATGGTTTTGAATTCATTTACTAGGAGGCTAATTTTGCATATATGCACTCAAATATATTTAAATCAAAATCCCAATCTGATGCATAAAAAGTCCGTCTCCTATCTGTAAGCTATCTGTAAATGAATAAATGGCTGTACATTTATTATGGAAATGGTTTATGCAAAATAGCTATTTGATCCAAACCAACAGTCACGTGAGAAAGAGGTAGTAGAGAAAGAGGTCTGAAAATACATGGTAGGAACACAAATGTAATTATGATCAGCTTTTATTTGTCAGAATCAGAAACACAAAATGTGCATTCACAGAAATAAACAAACATAATGTCCCAGGGTTCCTATCAATTTTAAGGCTTTCCTTTCTAAGGGACACACAGATACGAAGAATAAAATTCTTTCAAAACAGAAAAAAAGTGTGAAAATCTGTGTACAGCATAAATCATGTATTTGAAGCATTCAATTGCTGACAGAGTCAGCTTTATTTAATGTAAACCACCTCTTGCATATCCAATTAACGGTTGCCATGGCAAATAAGAGTTCCCACCACAGTGTCTTATTGCAATATGCATGGCAATTGTAAGTATAGCACTCAGCATATTTACATAATGATATTGGTCAGGTTATCCAGTGCCAGACAATTAATTTTGTGAAGCATCAGGTGTTCAATATCTATCCTCATAAAAATTAAATAGAAATAGTCATATATCACATGGAAATAGTTTCTTTTATATATCAACATCCTGATTTAGCTCATTAAATATTTTGTTAGCAATCTGATAATTATAGAAGACAGATTTTTGGTAATTTTTCTGTATGAAATGGCCATACTCTCTATGATACTCTAATTTTTGAAAAAGAGAGTTTTATAATAGATTTAAATAAAGAAAAACTTCAATAAAAATGTTTCCTTAGTAATCCTAGAGTGTTTTGTAAACATGCTCTTAACTGATATACAGCACCAATGATCTCTAGACATAACCTCACTTTTGCTTGTAGTTTGCTTGTAGGACTTCTTGCAAATTAAAGGCCGGACCATTCACCCTTCTACAGAGTAGTCAGGCCTAGTAGAAAATGAATAAGAAAATCTGGTTAATCAGGAGCTCTCCATAGTGAGCCAGCAGAAAGTATGTAGGCTGGGTAGTCTGAACTTCTGGCTCTGATTTGAAATAGGTACTTATAAACTGTTGGGTCCGGAGCTCAAAGCTTTCCTTTTGAATTTTATAAATTCTCTTTTGAGACAACAGTACGTTGTCTTCCTCAAAGTCACTAGTTGACTCAGTGTTGAGACAAACTTGAAGCTGCCTCTGGAACCTGGGACAGCAAACTGTCCCTCTGACTATCAACTCATTTTGAGTGTATCTTACCCTGTGAAGAAACTCTTTGGAAGACACCCAAAGAATAAGAGCAATCCAAAAACCCTGCAGCTGAGTCATTACAGAGTTGGGTAAATGGGAGTTGTGCATTCTACCTTTGAACAATTTATGGAATAATGGTCCATGATAGCTTAAATTCATGAAATGAGAGAAGATATGAGTTGTTCAAGTGATTTCCCTTGAAAGTGATAATAATGTTTATAATATCTTGGAATTGTATTTTGCCTTTAACTTCCGCTAAAAATGACATTTTAAGAAAAACCTATCATTCGAGCAACTTCAGTTTCCATCAGCTGAATAAGAAATCTAATTAAGGGGAAAGGATAGTAGATTGCTTTTGATAAAGTACTATTTGTAGGGAAGAAATACCCTGCTGAAGGATCAAAGATGAAGCTGAAGGACAGGTAAGGTAACAACGGGTAAAATTATTTTTAATCTTATTATTCTGATATTTTGGCAATTTTCGTTTTGCTAAATTTTAAGAAACAAATGCCATGCATGTGTGAGCAAGCAGAGCTCATGCAGTCTCTAAAACCAAATTTCAGAGCCATTCATTTTAATATCATTGAGAATGTATTCCTACATACAGATCCTGCCTATGTATGTATCTATCTGTACACCCACCCCCACATTATACACACATACAAATGCATATATTTTTTTCCTTATCCACAGGGCCACTTTAGTAGAAAACTTGAATATAATTTTACATGATGAATTGTGATCATTTTTAACATATCTAAGGCAAATCAACAAAAGGGAACATGGTAAATTATCAAATTATGTGGGTATTATTCTCATATAATTGGTCAAAAATTATATTAAAAGACAAATATAGAAACAGAAAAAAAAAATCAGACACTCAACTGAAAACTAACTTGTTACTTCTGAAGTGCTAGGTTTACGTCAAATGTCCTTTTAAGGCTAGGTATCCAGCTAAAGCAAAATGAAAAAACCACACCACCTTTTATAGTCAACAGTATAGAAGTGAGTAGTAGCATACTACACTGTTTAAACTGCATCCAAAAAATCTGCTTATGTAACCAGATGTCCATTTATAGCTGGGTAATGTGAAAATAGCTACAAAACCTGAACAAAACAGAAATTTGCAGGTCTGTACCCATATGCTTAAATGACACTGTCAGTGTGAATTTACCACCACAGTCTGGCTCCCTGTTTGTCACTGTCTCCATGAGAAGTGAGTGTTTGCCATTAAAAACAAAGATAGAGGCAGGAAGACAGACATACACACAAAACATAAAGCTAAATCTTTTGGCTATTCATTACCCTTCTTTTTTTTTTTTTTTAATTATTCTTCTGAGTATGAAAGCATTTGTCAGGGAAGAATGATGGCATCTCTATCTGAATGTTATTAGAACACACACTAGTTTTGCAAACTCTTTGAAAAGTTCAAGAATGCTGCTTTTTCTTAGAGTATATTGAATTCAATTTTAACAAAAACAGATCTGATTTTTTTGATAACCCTATTGCTTTTTCTTATTGTAAGAACAATATTTAAACCTAATCTTCAATTAATATTTCTTAAATGCAATTGCTGTATTAGAGTCTAGTAAAGGCACTAAGACACTTTTTGGAAATGTGGACTTGTGTACGTAGATGGGAGTAAATTTCCATTTTACGCCACATCAGGACCAAGTGTGTGGTCCTTCAGGAGTCTGAAGACACAGTCACCCACCTACTCTAAGTTACAACCCATGAAAAAAGGCAGCGTTTGAAGAGAAACTTTTTCAAAGATACAGTATCTCTTCAAATGATGTGAGGCTTCTGTTTCTGATACATCTTTGAGAATAAATATATTACCTTCCTAGCATTCTGCAATTCTGTATACTCCTGAAGTAAACATACTGTTTTCCTCTTTCTTTTCTATTCTTTTTTTTTAGTCTTTTTTAATGACTTTAATGATTAAAGTTATTTTAACTTTAATTGTAAAAATAATGATTGTAGGAGTGGAACTTGAATTTATATAATCCAGTTAACCAATGACAGCTATAAATATGCAGGAACGTTGCCATAGGTACAATATAAGAATATTCACTTGAAAATAGAATATCCTTTGAGCAGGTAAAGTCTTAGTTTCTAGAGACTAACAAAGTGACTGTGTGAATGTTAAGCAGTACAAAGAGTGGCATTTCAGAAGCTTTTTCTTTTTTTTAACAATAATAATTAGTTTTAATTCAGTAATACTTTCAGGATTCAATGTAAATTTAACATAAATACACTATCTATCGTGCTCAAGTGCTGAAAAGACTGAATTATATTTTGTTCAAGAGGGATTAATCAACATTAACTAATCATTGCTATAAGTTGCAATGTTACATCTACTTCTGAGAAAATATAGAGAGTGATACAGCTGGTTCAGTTCTGCTTTTCCCTTATTCAGACATGAAGAAATAACATTAAAAGCTATCTTAAGTCAGAAGAATATTGAACATAGAAGATTCTTAGATTGTGAACTATTACAATATGAATCCTACAGCTATCTATTATCTCCAGAGTAATAAATGAAAATGCTCAAGGATTCAAGTCCTCCTCCCAGTCTTTTTAATTTCTTTTTGCCCTTTTTTTGGTTATCTCCTTACAACCTTTAGGGCTTATCTTGATATCAAACATTTAAATATACTATTATTTATAGCACTGGGAAGAAAAAAAAATAGTGTCAGAAACTCCTGGGTTTAGTAATACTTTTATTTTTTCTTTTCCATTTAAACCTTGTTAGGTCATTCCCTAAAATCAAATTTGGCTACATGACTTAATGCCTCAATAATATGAGGAATGTCTTCTACATCACTACACTCCCCTCCCTTTGTGAACTGTGTGGTCTTCAGAGAACTCTTTTGAGGCTCCCTTTTTATTCTGTACTTACTTAATGACTTTACTGTTGACAGGCACTTAAAAATCATTTAAATATGAATTACAAATAATGCTAGTAAATTTAGTTAAAATAACTAAAAGGTTCTCTTTTAAAATGAAAAAAAAAAGAAAAAAAACAACAGAAAGGTGGCTAGTCTGAGCAGATCATCCATCTATTAGCATCTGGATAATATCCAAAATGAGTCCAAAATTGATTTGCCAGCAACAACTTCTCAAAGTAATCTGACTGAATTGAAAGAGGGAAAAATTAAAATGAATGAAGGAAGAAGTGAACTATCTGTGTTTAATCTTCAGTTTCATCACAAATCGATTAACTAGCTGACTTTGGGTCCAAAAGAATTAATTATAATCATTCTCCAGTATAATTAACAACACTATGGCCATCTCCCAAAATATTCATTAAACAGTCAGGAACAATATGAAATTCAAATTAAAATTGGAAAAGAGATTAAATAGAAGTAGTCATCTCTGAAAAGAATCATACTACATCTGAGATGAAATCATTTGAGCAATACAAAATATGGAAATACATTTTATGTTACATTTAATTATCATTAATTCCAGTACTGCAAGCTGGCAGCTATTTTAGGATCATTACAAAGACTAAAATGGGCTAGAATTTTAATAGAAATCAATTCTCATTGGAATAATGGGAATAGGATTCAAACTTTCAGAGACTGTAGTCCTGAAATCCAAGTTTTATTTTTAATGTCTAAGTTTAGCTGAGGAAAATTGCATTCTTCAGCATTTCTGTCAATATTTTTTAAGGAAATAAGGAATATATACTTAGCTGAAAGTGGGCAGAGACTGAGGAGAAGGAGGAGAAGATAGGAAGTTTGATTACATGCCTCAAATCTTTATTTTCAAGTTTCTCAATTTTGTTTGATTTTTTTTCAAAATGATGATAGCAGCAGCTTGAAGGAATAATGCAGGCAGAGAACAGTATGAGGGGGAAGCCAAGGAATTTGGCTAAGTTAAGGTCATGAGAAAAAGCAGTTAACGAGTCTGTACTTTTCACTTAAAATTTGTACTTGCTTAAGTAAAATTTTTATTTTAAAGGGGTCCTTTCCTTACATTTTGAAGCTTGAACAAACAACCTGATCAAAGAAAGAAAAGGAAAAAAAGTCATTTGAAATTGCTGAAAATCACAGGACTGCCAAGGAAGGAACACTCCAGTAGAAAGGAACAAAGACACAACTAGGGCCAAGCATGAACCTTGCATGAATTTTGCTCTGATTATCCAGTTTGAATCTAAACAAAAAGGAAAGGTTAAGTGCTTGAGTGAAAAAACTCATTACTTTCCTATAGTGTGGCTCAGCCTCCACTGGTAGCCAGCCAGTCACCACCAGACCTGGTGGATATGGTGGTCCAAATCGGTGGTCGAGACAATGCACTGGGGCTTGACTGAGGCCATCTCAGGATTTTTAGTCAGTGTAGCATACCTAGGCCATGCAGAACAAACTATTATCATAGCACATGAGGGTCATTAGCTAATACTATCTCCAGACTGAAAGAATTTTGGTGACAGACCAAAGATTCTCCACTGTTTACTTTGCCATTACTGTATTGACGCTTATGGAGTCATGTAAAATGTTCAAATTTATGTGAGACAGAACAGGACAGAAACAGGTTCAGGGTGGGTACAGCTGCCTCTCTGTTTATGCCCATGACTCACTGAAGTACATTCTGATGACTCATCTGCTTTGCTGTTGCTGACACCTGACACTGAAGAATTATTTTTGTTTTGTAGGCACAGAGTTTTGAAGGCACAGAGTGCTCCCTCAGCAAATTTGCAGATGATACGAAGCTGGGGGGAGTAGCTGACACCCCAGAGGGC
>JAWLRI010001021.1:1487060-1520444 GCA_034781795.1 Crypturellus tataupa
GTGAGGGTGACAGAGCACTGGAACGGGCTGCCCAGAGAGGTTGTGGAGTCTCCTTCCCTGGAAATCTTCAAGACCCGTTTGGATGCTGCCCTGTGCCATGTGCTCTAGGTGGCCCTGCGTGTGCAGGGGGGGTGGACTAGATGACCTCTAGAGGTCCCTTCCAACCTTAGGCATTCTATGATTCTATGATTCTATGAAATAAGATCCTCTGGAATAGCTTAAGTTGGACATCAGTTTGTGCTTATAAATAGAAAAAAAAATGTTGGACAATATTTTCTTTTAAAATTTATTATTATATTATGAAATATTGAGCACAATAATTGCAGCAGTAACTTGCTGAGGAAAGCTTTGAATTAGGAAGGAGGGGGAGGGGAGTTTAAAATCCATGATAAAGTGAGAAAATGGCGGACAAGGTGGAAGGGAAAACATGCAGCATAACAGGAATAAGAAAGACCTGAGAAATTATAAAGTAGGACCAAAATGCTTCCTCTCAGATCTATGTACACATGCACATGTAGCCCAGGAAAAAGAGGAGGAAGGAAAACTAGCATGTGCCTTCACAAAACTCTGACTAGCCTTACTGCAATGACTATGAAATCATGGGGTTCAGTATCCTGAGGGGAGGGAGGGAGATGTCCAGCAGATCCCACATATGCACTTCACACAAGAAGACAGTCCTATTTAGGAAGGTGGTAGGTGGAATCCTATGAGAGGCAGCTTTGAAGGAAAAAAAAAAAAATCAGGAAAAAATGGCAGATCTTTAAGGAAAGAATCATCTAATCCCAAAAGCAACATCCTGACACTCAGGAAGACGAGCGAGAGGTACAAGGAGAACTGCTTAGCTAAACAAGGAACTAAGCTACAATGCAGAAAGGCACCAGTAGATGAGAGCAAAGACAGGCTACAAGAATACA
Source organism: Crypturellus tataupa (assembly GCA_034781795.1). NCBI lineage: Eukaryota > Metazoa > Chordata > Aves > Tinamiformes > Tinamidae > Crypturellus > Crypturellus tataupa. The sequence goes on from JAWLRI010001021.1 coordinate 1,487,975, forward strand.
TTTGGAAACATTGCCCAGGCTTGTAGGACTTGTAGGGCCAGGCTTTCCTGTCTGGAAAGACAAATCTCATATGAGGTTGAGACTTTCAGAAGATGACCAAGGTAACAAGAAAAGTTTTCAGCAATATACCAACAGTAACAGGCTGAACAAGGAACACTTGTGGCAGGTGAATTGAAGACTGCAGACATTATATGTTTGTGATACTCAATGCCTTCTTTGCCTCGGTCTTCACTAATAAGGTCTCCCAGGCCTTTGTGATTAGTAGAAGGGTTCAAGGAAGAGTTAATAGTAGATGAGAGCAGACTCAGGGATTATTGGAAAAAAAAAAAAAAAAAAAAAAAAAAAAAAAAAAAAAAATTGAAAAAACAAAGACCTGCACAGGGGAAGAAGAAACCTCTGGCAACAATAAAGGTTTGGGTCAGACAGGCTATAGAAAAGCCCTGAGAATGTTTGTAGATAGCAAGCTGACCATGAGTAAGGCCTAGCAGCAAAGAAAGTCAACAACATCCTAGTTCTGTATTAGCAGAAGTACACATCCTGCAGGTTGAGGAAAATAATTTTCTTCACCCTGTTCAGCACTCGTTAGACCACATCTGCAATATTTTGTCAAAGATTGAGCCACTCTATACAGAAGACAGATTGATTAAGTGGAGTGAGTTAAGCAGAAGTCCCACAGGATACTCAGGGGCTGGAGCATTTGCCATGTGGGTAGAGGTTGAGCACCAGGCTCTGTTCAGTCTGGAAAAGAAATAGCTTTGGGGTTGCCCATCAGCCACCTGCCAGTGCCTGTGTGGAGATTACTAAAACAGGTTCTTGACTGCAGTGCATGGTGAAAGAACAAGAGATGAGTGACATCACTTGAAATAGGAAAAATTCAGATTAAATATAAAAAGAAACTTTTTCCCTCTGAGGACAGTTGGCACATATGCCCAAGGAAGTTGTGCAATCTTGAGGATTTTCAAGACCTGACTGAACAAAGCTTCGAGAAACTTGGTCTAGCCTCAGAGCTGACTCTGCTTTGAGTATTAAGGTTGCATTAACCATCCCTTCCAACTGTATGATTGATAATACCATGAATTTAAAGGCAGGACTATATGCTTAGGCAGGATTTAGAAATATGAAGCATATATTTCTATATTGCCAAAATAATATTTTTGGAATGGCCAAAAAGGGGTTGGCTTTTTTTTTTTTTTTTTTTTTTCCTTGAGAATACATTTTCTTAACCATTATATACAACAAAGAGCCTGCACCTATATGCTTGTGCATATTCTTTAAGTTTGAAGAGTTTTTCAGAGATAATTACATTCTTTCAACAAACTACTGTAGTGATAATTGCATTTATTGATGCTGTTGTAACATATAAATATAAAATGGAATGATGTTCTGAAATCGACAAGAAAGTTATGTGCCCTAAAGAAATTTCCGGGGCTTTAAGTTACAGCAAAATGAGTGGTTACTGACCACGTAAGTCAGTGCAGAATTGCAAGTTCACGCATTTATACTATGGAGACATTATTGTAAATAGCCATTCCCTCCACTTTACTTTCTGTTAGCATTAGAATTTCCTCTACCTGTGAAAGTAATCTGCTGACATTTACAAGAATCCTGTAATTTAAGCAATTTGAACATTGAGGGAGCAGGAAATTACTGCATGAAGCCTGTCCTCAAGACTGACCCTCAATGAAAAGCATACACTATTGCAGTGGTTTTGTGTTGTAAGGGCTTTTCCATTCAAAGACTAATGCATAATTCATTGCAGCATTTGAGAAAGCTTCCCAGACTGAAGATGTCTGTAACACTAAGCAGTAAGCCAAACTTATTGTACCTCCAGAAGTTTTGTTTTGTTTTAATGTTTATTTCACAGAAATTGAATGTGAATGTTTAGGATCACTGAACTGTGTATGTGAGATTCCCCTGAAGACTGCTACTCTTCACGAGAGAGTTCTATCATAATTAAACAATAGCAGGACATGAACTGGTAGTTTAATGGTCAGACTTATCAACTAGTGAGAAGGAAATAGCAGCTGCAGATTCTGAAAGTCACTCAAGCACAAAAATACTTTCTTTGAAACAAAGACATAACTCAGAGATAAATGGTATATTGACATTTGGAGTTTTTACAAGTTTGTTTAAGTTTCCTCTAGCAGGTAGGTACATATATTAATGAATTGACCAAACTCTCCTTCCTGGAAGATTTGTTTGAATTGGTTAAAGCTACCTTCTTTCCCCCCAAAAAGATCAACTTTTTTTCCCACTATGCATAGGAATTTAACTAAAAAAAAAAAAAAAAAATACAAAATGCTCTTATTCATAGGTCTTCACATTTCTTAATTATTTCTGGGATATTTCAAGACAATCACATACAGATTTTTAAAACTGTTCTGTCTTAGTAGGACTTACAAAGAAGGCAACTGCTTATTTACTGAAGTTTTACATTTACATATTCAGCTTTGTGGGTGAGATTTTAATAAGTACTATAAGAAACTATGCCTCTATTAAACAAACAAACAAGTATAAAAACTTGACAGGTACTAATACCACTGAATTCTGTGTCAAGAAAAGACCACAGGAATCCTCTAATCAGCGTCTAGAAACAAACTTCCTGTGCTGCACTGCAGAGTTGAGTGCAGCACTTCCCAGGAAGCATGCATTCCATCTACGCAGTGCCTTAGGAGACTTAATCATTGTAGACCATAGGCTGGTTATGATAATATAACTATCATTATTTTTAAGCTAGATGTGATATGCTTTTTAAGATATATGCTATTTTTAAGCTATATATGCATGCATGTGTATATATATGTATATATATAAGATTCAAATGACACACGCTGTGATTTATCTTCACATCAAATTTGGCTTGTTTTCCTAATTTCAATTTCACGACATTGGAATAAATGTGCGTACATGAAGGAAAGCCCTTCTTGACTTTGAAGACGAACAGAAATCATCATCCTTATGGAACCACATTCTCAGCTCTGCAAGGCTCTAAGAATCCACACCTCTTTGCAGAAAGCGTGAGAAATTATGTTTCTATGTAGAATTAATTCTTTGTTGGAACATTTTACATGTGCATGTATAATTTGAATAAAAAGTCATTAAACTGACATAACTACCAGATGATTAATGCACTACTACATTATCAGATTATATGGGAATTAATGCATGGTTTCAGCAATAAATATGTCCTTCCTCATTTCCTAAGGACATCTTTAAGAAGGGAGCTGAAAAGGTAAAAAAAAAATAAAAATAATAAAAAAAATAACCTTATGCCATTTAACCAGCTAGTAAAATTATGGGGCTATTCTGTCAGTCTTCATTAAGAGTCCTAAACTGGAAAGATTAATCAAAACTTTGGACTCTTTGATTATATGTTCATTAGAAAAAAAAAAGAAAAAAAAATCATTGAATGGTATATCTTTAATCTATGCCTTTGACTTGCCCCAAAAAAAGATTTCACATACATCTCTATTGTTCTAAATTTGTTTTTGTTTATGGAAGGATAATTATAATTATTAGTTATACATTAAAACATGGTTATACATAACAATGATAATAAAGGCTGATCTTTCATCTTGGTCAAGTTAAAAGTTATTGTGGTAAAATAAATGCCGAATATAGTATCCTTGCTCTTGAACTATCTCAGAGCTAAGTCATTTGTTATAAAAGAAATAACTAAAATATGTAATTTTTATTTTGAAAATTAACTGCTTTTCAGGAAGGAGATCAGTTACACTGAGGATTACTTTTCAATTTTTCATTTCATTTTATTTACCAACATGACATACTGCATATGCATATTAATAAAGATTTCTAAACTCTTTGCATTGTGTGTATTCTGTGATTGTCTTGATCCAATAAAGCAACAGTTATCATGTGGTAACACAATAGTAAATGTCTCTGCTTTAATTTTTAAAGCCCTTTTTCTTCTCCCCTTACATCATACTCAGAAAAAAAAGAAAGCACAATCTCTCCTATTCCCACAAAATCCACTATTTTGTAAAGGAAGACAAAACTTTCTTAAAAATAAATAAATAAAAATAAACAAACCCACCTCCCAACACACACACACATGTGCAAAACTTCCAAACCCCAAAACCAAAGATCAAAGTATCAAAGATAGCATCCAGTAAGAACTAATCTAAACAGATAGCAATGTTTCAGATTTAATTAAACCAAAATCCTTCTGATTTGTTTGGATCCTGTAATTCAATTTCACTAGATGTCTTTGAGTCTTTTATTATGAGAAAAATACTGATATAGTTGTTTCCTAATCATTTTCATTAAACTAGTCAAGATTTATAGATCTTTTTCATATCTTTCCTAAGCCACATCTTTTCTCTCCTAAGCAGAAACTATTCAATATCTTTATTATCCATGTTGCCCTTGCTTACACTTCTCTTTGAGATTAAGGGGGGAGCATAAGAAGGAAGGAGATCAGAGCCACATTCATATTCAAGGTGTGAAGGTACCGATTAAACATAGATGAAAGGGAAATAATTACAATGGTTGAAGATTAGGCAGACAGTGTGATAAAGCATTTACTTAGCAGTAAATGTTAAGAAACAATTATGTTGTGCAAAATTCAAATATTAAATGGTCTATGTTTAATGCTATGAAAAAATTCATATAGAAAAAGTTAGAAAACTCATATTATTTCTGAAATTCTGTGTAATTATTTAAGAAATCTGTCCTGTTTTGTGGATGGTTATTCTGAATTTCATTTCGATAGCATAGTTTCCTTTCTGCTGCTTATCTTTCTTTTTTCTTGATTTTTTTTTTTTTCTGAACTGAGGAAAGTAAAACAACTAAATATGAAAATGCAACAAAATCCCTAACACATTAACCAGAAGTATGCCAGCAATTGCATTTACTGCTGTAATAGCTTATATTAGCACCTGGATATTATCACAAAGTTGGCTTTCGGAATAGTAAATCTTTGATGAATATAGTTAAGTGTTTTTATATATTTGTATATATTTGTATATATCCTGAAGAGTTTAAAATTACAGCTGATGACTTTGCAGTTGTTTTATTTTACAGTTTACTGTTTGCAGTGAAAGGAACACTGCTATTCTTGCTTATATTCTACTGTTCCTAAAATTATGCACTTCCTACACTCCCCTTCTGTTTTTAAGAATAATCAGTGGATGGTGTACTTGTGTATGTACATATTTTAACAAGGACATCAGCAGATTTTAGCTTCTCATCCTGTAAACTCAGAAGATAAGTTACAACATATTGTGAAAAAGCCTAAATATGTTGTTTATAAAGTTGCTAAATTTTAAACTACAATAAATCGAAAAGTAAATATTGTACATTTTTCAGAAGAATGGAAGAAAAGTAATTCAGGTGATTGACATCTAGACCATCTCAGTGAGGGCTTTATATAGTTGAAGAAAAGGTCTCAAGAACAAACATTTTTCATGAAACCCATTTCAGAAATATTTCTATTTCAAATTGTTCTGAAATATTATTAACATTTAACAAATTCGGTGGGTAGTTGGAGACCTCAAGGATGTGACACTTCTTGGATGTGTTCTCTGAACTACTGTTTAATTTAGTATCTTCCCTTAAGGGAAGACAAGGGACTATCCAATCTGAGAGTCAGCAGAGAGCTGACGATGGTCTTCCATTCACCCAGCCAAGATAGAAGGTGACAAGACCAGGAAGCGCAGTATTGGGAAGAAAGAGAAGCAAGAGATGTATGACACACTTCTTTAAAAAAGTGGACTTCATTAATTTCATTGCTAAGCAGGTAAATTATATTCTTCTGACAATGTTTTACCTAATGTGAATGTCAATGATGTCAAAGGACAATTAAAAATGTGTCCTACTCAGTAAAGGTTATCTCTACTGAAGTACCTGTTTTTCTTGATCCAGTGAAGAATTCTGCATTATAAGGAAATAAGCAAGAAATACTTTGTGCCAGAAAGAATACTAAAATGCAAATATCATCTTCCACTTATCACTAACAGTAAACAATACAAAAGTTGTATTCTGCTAATAGTTACCCCTCCCTATGTGTTTTCCTTGTGTTTTCTAGGAGTGGTGCTCCTTTTACCGTAGCAATCGTAAGACATAGAAAAAAACAAGGCAGACAGTCCCTTGGGATATTCAAACAAATACTGAATGGTCACCTCCTTTCTGAAGATGATTTCTTAATTAACTTAACAGAGAAGAGTAGTGTGAAAGCATATATCATGATGTGGAAAAAATCTCAGCTACCAAACCACATGTCTCCCACAGAGATGATAAAATCCACAGAACTGTAATTAAATAAACAGTAATTGTTTGCATCACATGCACACTCTTCCATGCTAGTTCATAACATGATTAAAAGATCTCTTTTAGTGATATATATATATATATATATATATATCAATGCGAGTTCATTTTCTATTATATTTTCCAGTCTAATAAAACATATGCTATCCTGGTACAAATGCCAATTCTTTTTGTATATAGCTGGTTTATTCAGAGAATCAGATTTTTTTAATGGAATATTTTAAACTGTTTAAAAATCTGTTCCCGTTTTGAAACCAACACCTTGAAAAATATATCATGTAAAAGTAATAAGTAGATGCACACATACAGTCTAAACCCCTGCAAATTGAAGCTAAATATGTGTATAGCTGGTACAGTGGCAAATACACTTGGAAAATACATTCATCAGCAGGGCTGATTAGTCCATGTGCTGTGTTATGCTCACTGTTTTGAACCTTGCCAGTCTAATGCAGACTCATTTGAATTCACCTTGTCTATCTGCAACACGACTTAGATGGCTCCGAGGTGTCCTGATTTCTGTTGCAGACACTTCTATGCAGACACTCATGAAGAGTGTTCAGTGCATGGAATGAGTTGTTCAGATTTCATATTTCTGCCATGGTAAATATCCTGAGGAAAACAGACGGTTATACACGCACACTTCTCTATCCCTACTGTATAAAAAAGATTAGGCCATAGCTGGGTTAATAGAACTGACTACTAACAGCAGGCAATTCAGGCTCAAATCTACATGAGATACTTCCTGAGAGACAATTAGGACATAGTCATAATTTCTCAGCTAAATTATACAATATAGCTCAAAAGTTTTGAGGAGTAACTTGAAGTCTACACATTGCAGTAAACTCTACTATGCTTTCTGGAAAACAGTTAATCTGTTAATGGAGAAGAACTTTTAACACCTTTACTGTATATATTTTATACGTCTCCATCTGCTTCTTAAGTGCTCCAGGAGAGACATGTTTTTTCCCTGGCATATGCGGTGCTCATTTACTCACCTTTTCCACAGATCATGCCACAGTTCATTTTTTTTTGTATAGTAGCACCCTGATAGAAAGTGTCAAAGACACAAAAGCTGCTAGGAATTAGAGGGTGTTTTGGACTAGGAAAGACATTTAGAACAGATCTATGCTTGTAAAATTTTTAGTAAAATTATTTCTACTTCCCCTCTACATTCCCTTTCTATGAGTAAGAAAATTCAAAAAGGACCAAGTATTTGAGTTTTACTTTTTGTTATTGTTGTTTCTAAATTGAAAAACATACCTGAATACATTTTGATTTTGATGACCAAAATACCGATCCATGCTGACAGCCATCACCATATTCTGTGCATAAGCCAATGGAATTTACCTAACGTAGGCCAAGACATTAAATATAAATATGAAAGAAAAATTAGAGTGCTCATAACAGAAAGCTTGACTGATTTTTAAATACAGAGAGATTATTAGGCATCACCATGAAGGGAGGATTCTTCTTCTGAAGTCTGAGGATGTTGTTTCTTATATTAATAGCTACATTCACTGTCAGTTTGGGGCATCTTGGAACTATGATTCAATCAATACAATTTTCATGCAGTTTTGATCAAGAAACTGTGTATCAAACCATGAAATTGCTGCTGAAAAAAAAAAAAAAAAAAAAAAAAAAACCTCCATCACCCCATACCATCTTACAATACAAGCTCAACATCTGATGGATAAAAGAGAAAGATGATTGAATGAAGTGCTATGCTTGGATGATAGAGGTTTCTTTCTCCCTCTCCTGCATGTATGGTAAGAAACTACATAATTAAAATTTTAAAATAAGATATTTTTTCTCTGCATTAACTCTAATAATCCTATGTAATAATTCACAATGCATAAGGCATACCAGTAGATGCAGACTAGTTCAAATTAAAGGTCCAAACTTTTTAGCAAGGTATCTTTCCAGGGAAGAAAACCACTATGATATGCAAATCATGCAATGAATTATTCACAAGATCTCTGTCACTCAGGACACTAACATTAATACTTGCTGAGTGAATAATTTTATGCACTTTGAATTTCTTTTTATTTATGTTGCTGACTAAAATGGGAGTACAAAAGAAAAAGTCTTTGTTGTGTTTATCTTTCTCAAGCAAAGATAAAAGCTGCAGTACCCAGGTGGGCTCTCTCTCACTCTCAATTCATGTACTGAGGTATGTACTATATTGAAGAAATACTAAGTAGAAGAAATGTATAGTTCTGCTGTGAGAACAGCAAAAATTGCCTGCTACTCTGCAGATTAGCCAGTTACACTGAAAGAAAGAATACTAACTAAAAATCAATTGTCAGTATTCTCCTATAACCATCCACTTTGTTGCAGTGTGCTTCTATTAACTGACAGAACCAGCTAAATACAAGTTACATCATCCTTAGAAGGAATTCCAAATAACAAACTACCACCATATCTGCCTACAAATAACTTTAACCATCCAAAACAGAGATACTGCAAGATGTGGTCAGAGGTAGAAAGAGAAAATTCAGAAGGATCAGAGGTACCTAAAGCAGGTGTTTTTTCCAGCTGACTCTAAACTCCTGGGAATGGGACTTCATAGCAAAACTTACCTTGGTCTCTTTCCCTTGCTGGATCTTAAGCTAACCTCAAGTCTACTTTAAGAACTTCTATACATCTGATACCTAAGTGTCACTAGATGAACTAATCTCAAATCATATCCTGATGACTTTTCCTCATTTCAGCCATCATCAGTATTTATACACTTTCATTGGGCTGAATACTATTTCTAGTTCTACTCAGAACCAGAGCTTTAACATCAGCTTCTTCATAGGAAGTGCTGACTAAATTAAATCCAAACCTCGCTGTATTGTATGCTGACACCTGATCTCCATTAGGGAAATAGCCTCTTTTGGACACTGAGATTACTTAGTATCACAGTATTTCTCAAAGTCCAACAGTATGTGCTCTATGTGAAAGTAGAACAAAAAGACTGAAGTTGCAGCAAGTTCTCACAGTGGCATTTTCTAAGAATTCTCCTGAAAAATAAGCTGCAAAAATGATACATTCAGAGAAGCAACAACTGCTAATCATAGGCCAAAAGACCTGGCAAAAGATGTACATTTAATATGTGACATTTTTATCCTGGAATCATCACAGAAATTTCCTCATCTACATTAAATAGAGAATATCTGTGCTACTAGGAAAGCACCCGTTCCAAGACCAGCTCACATTTTGAAAGGATATGGTAATAAAAAAATGAAACAAAAATAAATGATTTTGGCATTTGCCAAAAGCAGATCATGTTGAACAAGAACTCGATCAGACTGTTAGAGGGATGGAAGACGAACCAGGGCACTACAAAGAGACTTCTGAAACAACGAAGAGGTCAGCTTGAAGAGTATGACAGAGGAATTTGTAAGCAGTACAGAGACACCTTGGGAAAAAGGGGCAGGAGGAAAATCTAGCTGGGCACTGCTGCGCCCACACTCTGGCTCTGTGGCCTCTGTCGATGCTGGGCATAGCAGCTCCTGTGGGATAGGCACCAGGAGTGGGCAAGCAGTGCAGGGGCACCAGCAGAGCAAGAAGGAGCGACCCACTTCGGGATGCTGGATGTGACCTGGAGGGGGGCCTCAACTCACCAGTTTGTGAGTTTGGAAGGTGGCATGGGTGCATTTACAGCTACAGCCTCTGTATCTTCCTCGGGAGGTATCTGCAGGCTGGGGAACCCTATAGCACTCCCAAGTGAGGAGAGCATGCTTATTCTCTGTGTGCATGTGTGTGTGTGTGTATGTGTATGTGTGCAGTGTTAGATCCTCAGGGCATGCGTTATAAAAGAATGATGACAAAGTTATAGGTATTTACTGATATGTCATAATGTCTGGCATGGTGCCTTAGCTGTTGTGCCACTGCTGCTGATCCTGAAAGTATTTTATTTGCACACTGTGGAAATACCAATAAGCTGCCTCCGTTCTGATCTGATTTAAATGATCTGAATTGAGCTGTTTTCCCCTGTGACAGCTGCCATCTTCATTAACACAAGGCACTCTGAGATTATTTTAGAAAAGGCTTCTCATTAAAACACCAGAGGGTTTCCAGAGTGAGGAGGGATGCCTCATGGATCATAGTGGGGCTTGAGGCCAGGGAGGGTTTGTGGAGACTGCAAACATGCATGGACACTGCAAACAGTGTGGTACTTGTAAGGCACTGTGAGGGGCTTCCTCAACAAGCACTCCCTGACAAGGAGAATTTGAGAAAAACTTATTTAAAAAATGCCTCCATCAATCAATTTTGTTGCATCCTCCCTTTGGTTCTACTAAACTGCTACTACCTGGGTTACTTTAGGTCAGTTTTTTCCTAATTCAAATTGCAGTGGCAATTGCAAAAGTGACAGTTCTTCTTTCAGTTAATACCTTCTTGACTATGTCTATAAAATGCAATGTGATATCTACAGTTTCTCCTTTCTAACCAGACCATCTAATAACTTGATCTGTCTCCTCAGAATATTTTTTGGTCAATGGCTTTTTCTTCTTCTTCTTTTTTTTTTTTTTTTTAATGAGAGTAGCAGGGAAGAAACATATTCATTACAAGCAAGGACTTTGATGCTGGATCCTTTTTCCCCAGTTAATCACATGATTGCAGTGTATATCAATAAATAGCTAAAGATGCCTTATATAATATGCACACAATATATATGGATTAAAATTTATTAATTTCTAAAATCAAGTAGGCTTTAAATTCCTTTACAAAGTAATTTTCTGCTGTTTGTACTTAAAGTATCTCCAGAAAATTTCTTTTGAGTGATGAGGGCAGTTCAGGGCACTGTTTCGTGTAAGTAAAAATGTTCCACACAAGAAACATGCAGTATCTGTAAAATAAAGGATTATCTTACTGTTAGCTCTGAACCATTTTTTTTTTGTTTTCTTTTGCAATTCATTGTGTCAATTATTTAACTTCTTTTTGTACCTTCTGTGCCATAGGAAGAACTCTAAAAATAATATTTTTCTCTTTCTAATAGCCACAAAGAAAGAAATTAGTTTACTTTGTAGCACTATAAAGAGCAATGGCTTTCACAGCATGCTCTATCTTTAATCTTCTAATAAGACAGGCACATTTTTAAATCATTAAAACCAGAAAAATCTGGAGTTCTCTATAGGTAGAAAATAAGTCCTTTCAGCAAGAGTTAGAGAAATAAAATGGCAGTTAATGGCCAAGTCAGCTTCTAAAGATATTTTAAGTTCTAAAGGACAATCAAACAGCATTGATTATCACACAGTCTTATGTGTGACTGATATCTTTTGCCAGCCTCTGTAAATAATGTTGTTTTTTTTTTTTGTTTTTTTTTTCAGGATGATAGTCAAAAGCAACCGAATGTTTTGACCTAAAAGGAAATAGTTTTAAAAAAAATCCAGAAATGAAGCTAAGAATTAAGCTAAAAAACAGAAACATTCTGAAGTGAGACCCTCAATGATTATTTTCATTTACCCTCCTTTTCTCAGCCTTTCAGAACATTCAAATTTGATATTTACAAATCTTTGCTCATTATCAACTGCATTGTTCTCAATGCACTGTGTGCAAGGAAAATATTTCATCCAGCTCTGACTCTTTATGTTTGCACATTCTGTTTAGGAAAGATTAGTAGGAGAAATGACAAGAGCAGAATTAATCAAATACTTTTTTTTTACTCTCAGTCTGAGACAGTCCAAAAGACTGAGTATGTTGAAGAACATTTTTTTTTACCTAAAAAAATACTAAATGTTCATGCTGAAAGGAGGGAAGAATAGCTTAATTTTTAGTCGTCTGTTATACAACTTGACTCAGAATATGTTCTATTAGTAACAACCCTCATTTAGATGGAGAATATAAAAGCAGCTCTATTTGAACAGAACTAAAATCCATCTAATGACTGTTTTGCCTCCAGCATTAGCTACAAGCAAATACTTAGAGTTCAGGATACTCAAGAATAGAAAGAAAAGAAATGCATTCTCCTTCAAAAATTGCCTGGCTTCCAAAATTTGCAGCTCTAAAAATTCTGGAGCCAATTATGATTTGTATGCAAAATTCAATGGACTCTATTTCATGAATACATTTGTCTACTTTTGGAAACACATGACATTTTAGCAGGCATTATGTCTGTGGGCAAAGGCTTCTAGAAAGTGGCCAAAAACACCTCTTGATTGGATGTAGTTACTGACACTGCCAGTGAAGTTTATACATATTACATTCAAATTTGATGTCTTTGAATTTTACATTTGTATGTTACATTCAAATCAGATGTCTTTCCAGGAACAAATGTATTCACATTCATTTACAAAATATGCATTTATCTCCTCTGACATAGACCCACTGATTTAAGCTATATCAATTCTTATGAACGATCCCATTGATCTTATTAAGGCTACTATGATTTGCTTTGAGTTGCTTTCCTGTTCAGTTGAAATCTACATAGCATTTTACTACATAGCAAAGAGAAAGGAGTTGGGCATACTATTATAACTGTTAAAAGTTTTCTAAGGAACAGTAGGCAAAGGTATCTTATCTGGTAGGATGCCACATGGACTGAAGTGCAAACTAAAATCAGTGAAAATCTTTTAGAAGTTACTGTGTAGTGCAGTTGGGGTAAATACTCTATGACAATAAAATAGGAAGGAAGTTTTTAAGAAAAAATAAATCTAGGCATCTAGCAGGCTGTAATGTAAAACCTGCTCATATGAATCATAAGCGATTTTTTCCTGTGTTTGAGTTATATTGCTTTCCCCTTTGTGACGGATTGCATTTATTTTTTACTGCTAAATATTCTTTTGTTCCTCTGTCAAGAACAAATCAGCATGGTTATCCTGTTATTGGAAATATCTGATCCAAAACATTAAGGTACTAGTGATCTGAGACATATACAGGATGATCACAGATTGAGAGCAATCAACCCCATATTACTCACAATATTCTCCCAGGATGGTAGATTTTAAAAGCAAATCAAAATTTCCTTTTCTAATTGCCCTATTAATTAACATTTTCTTTTCCTCACCATCTCATTTCAGATAGAATATTGCAAAAACAATGTGCTGATTTTGCTACTCACAGTTCATTGAATTTCATACTGTTGATGTATAAATTATTCCATAGAAATAACGGCTGCAGTTAGGGAATATGAGAGTAAAATATATGCTTTGCAGCTTGCACAAATGTCCATAATATCCTTGTTCACAAGGATGCTTGCTTCATTCTGTCACACACAACAACAAAGTAAGCAGAAGCACAGACTGATAATAATATGTTGTATTTCTACTTCTTTGTCCAAGTATGAGCTTATATGAAATTAGCAAGGGAATTTCTAGTAGATCAGAACATAAATTGAGATCAGGTGGGATGTCAGAAGGTAAATTTTTGCTGGTATTCTCAGACGCTGTCTATTAGATTATACCCCCCCAAACACAAAATCACACAATTAACTTTCTTTTCCTAAGTATATCACTATTATTATTAGTGTCTGATTTCAAGGATTATGGAAATTAGCCTTTAAGAAACACTCTTTACTTGCACAAATCCCAGGCCCCAAATTCAGCTAAAGTGTTGCTTATTTCCTGTAGCTAAAATGCTACAATCCATTTTCTTCAGCAAAAACAGAACTAGATTCTGCAATCTTTTCTGGATCAGGTATATAGAACTATGCTGGGTCAGTGAATTCACTACTGCTTTTGACTGATTTTAAAACAAACAAGATGAATAACTTCTTGGGTGCACTGTATACACTTGTATGTACACTATGTACTCCAAGTATGTGAAATTTCATTCATTATAGCTGAAGTATCTCCTGGAGGAAAATACTGTCTCATGAAAATTGGTAAGTGAGTGAAGTGTTTCACATTAGTCATAAAAAATAGTATACAACTTTATATGCAGAAATAGAAAATTATATTTTATTCAGACATCATTCCAAAAGATACTTTCTTGTTTTCCTTCTTAGTACTGAAGCCTGGACAAATACTAGCATAAGTGTCTGGAGGATAATTTCAGGTGTGAACCTAAAATCTCTTTTAATTAATTAGTTAATTATTCTTAGTTTATTCTTAGTAAATATTTGTCACTTTTCAGAGTCACACTTCCCCCCAAAAAAGCAATAGGAATGAAAGAAACTGGCTTTTCTTGGAGCTGGAATTGGCCATCTCCTTTCCTAAGAAATAATTCCACCTTGGGAAATCTTTTCAAAACTTAAATTAAGTGCAGAGCCTATCATCGGCTATGTCTCAGTGGGGAATAGTGCCTCAGTGGGGAAAGTCCTGAACTGTGCCTATCCTTCACAATACTTTCATACACATACTTTGTTGTCTTTGGAAAGATTATATAATTGGAAAGATACCCTCATTTAAGCTGTAGTTTACATTTCAAAACCATTCCTTTTGTATAAGTCTAATACAAGTCAAGAAATATAAAAGTATAGCACAAGTCGAGAAATATAAAAGAAGAGAGCGAAGGCTGCATGGTGTGGCATTTTCCTGTGATTTATGATTTTGCTCTCTGCTCCTTCATTAAAAGCTATTGTGTTATTTTTGTCTTTGACTTAGATGACACTTCACATTTTGCCAGATCCCATTTGTGGAAATAAAAAGTTTCCATTGTAACTGAATATTCTTTTTAGAAACATTCATCAGTAAAGATTGCTGCAGCTTCTGTTACCAAATCGCTCATCAGTGAGACCCAATTATCCTTACCAAGATTCTCTGAATTTAGAAAATATTATTTCTTCATAACTTTACCTAATACCTTGAAGTGTCTGCTATGAGGAAAACAGAATAGCTTGTATCACTAAGCTTCTATATTAAAGATATCTGGAAATCCAGCCTTTTAAATTTGAGTTTGGGAGAATTGTCCATCCTCTCATTGTCCACTGTGAAAATATCCATTACAAATCTTGGGATTCACAAATAATATTTTCTATTTCTTTATGTTAAAAATAATTTAAAAATGCAATACCTCAGTTAATCTGCTTGCATTTTTTCTGTTTGCAGTTCATCTGTTTGCTCTCTTTTCTTGAGCTTTCTCAGTTAATATCTTCCTACAAAGCTAGATGAAAATTACGGCATATTGTTGACTGTAGATTCATAAAATCTTAGTTTTAAGGCAGTTGATTACAGTTAAAATGCTTAAAACTTTGGTGCTAAAGCTTTGAATATATGAATTCCTTAAGATACTTTATTTTTAATCTAATATTTACATCTGTTCTTAACATATGCTGTTGAATATTTCTCATAAAATTAAAAATTAAAAGTGTGGTGAAAATTTGAAATGCAGGTTTTTGCTAGTATATAATTAAGCAAAAGTCTTTGACAAATATTCTTACAGAAAACTTCAGGCAAATTTAGCATTTAGGAAAAATCATAATGCAATTAAGGAATACATTAGCAGCAAACTGCAAAAATACATTTATATACATATTTCTGTGTTTCATTTATTTTGGAATTGGAGAAATTGAGTTCTCAATTTCTTTTAATGACACCAGATGAAGGTGGATTTTTTTGACTTTATGAGGAAGAGAATTTGCCACAAGTTTTCCATATACTTAGCAAACAAGAATGTTGGTCCCTGTTTGCTTGGCAGAAATTGATAGACTATTGGGAATTCAAGAAAACTCCCTATCCTGTGTAGATAATAGCATGAAAACACACTACTGACCTCTGACAAGTTAATATCAGAAATTTTAAATGAAAATACTTATATATTGAGCCTAAAATGTTTTGTCTCAGAAATCTTGGTTTTACTTAGATACACTAATGCTTAAAATAACTGTAAAAAGACCATATGGCTAGGCCTATTTCCTATCTCCGAATAGAGAAAAAAAAAAAAAAAAAAGAGTGCAACATGTCACACCTCAGGCTTTCAACGCCAGAGTATCTGTCCCCTGCTTTTCATCTTCCCAGATCTGTGAAGTTCTTCATGTAAGTGAGGGCGTTCTCGGTGTTTCTCTGTTTCTCTCAGTCTCATCCTTGAGACTAATTGGATCGCAATCTTTCCTTTCCATTCTTTTTTTTTTTTTTTTTTTTTTTTTTTTTTTAATGCAAACATTACAAATATATACAAAAGGGAGCCATGGACTTTTCTCCTTATTTTCCAGCAAGGTCTTTCAGGAATTCTATCCCAAATTTCTATATAACTCCCACATAACAAGTTGTTATGTGAGAAATAGTAGATTAAGACTGAAATAACTTCAGTTAAAAAGTGCTTTATTTCGGTAAAATAGAAATGAAATGTGTCAATTTTAGAGTTCTCAGAATATTTTTATTCAATCCAAAGCACTATCACAAAAGGAAAAAATTGAACTTCCATCCTTACTTTGAATAAAAATAAATGTTGAAATACTAGAGATTTGCACAGACTAGAAATCTGAAATTTCGTTCAACTCTCATAGTTGGCAAGAACCCTGAAGATAAACATAAGACATCGTTACAGATTTCCCACTTTCTTTGACATTTCTAACAAAACACATTAATTTTATGTTTAATATCTTGTCTTTTTATATGAATATCACATGTAGTAAGCATCAAGATAAAAGAGTAATCTTGATGTTAGTTCAAAAAATAAAGCGGGGAGAGAGGAAGGTATCTTGTTTTCAGGATCCAAAATTATTCTATTTTACATCTATTTCAGTATTATCACATGAAAAAGACTTTTCAAACTACTGTGAGAAAAAACAAACAGATAAACCTATTGCCTATTAGAGAAAGTAGAAGGAATGGTTGTTCCTTGGAACCTCCTAATTGCTTGAAAAAGCTGTGGTACTTTGGGAAAACATTAGAACTCTGTTAGAAAGGATACCATGTAGAGTATATTCATTCCAACTAAATCTAATTAACTCAAAGGACACGGGGAGTCCACACATGAGGGTAAGAAATACACAGAACAGCAGGAAGGCAGGCAGGTATAGACAAAAAAGGGTGGTGGGAGGGGAAGTAAAGGATTAAGAATGCAAGCCAAGAAAAAATCAAATTGTCCTAAACAATTGCATCACCTTTCTATCAAAGACTACTTTCCTTCTTATGAGAACAATATAAAACAACATCAGTAGAAGAGTATGTTCCCCTTAAGCATTACCATAGAAACTAACGAGAAAGAAACTCCAAGATCACTTGGTGCCTTAATATAAATAAAACAGGGGGAAAAGGAAGGTGAACTTCTGAATGCTGATATAATCTAGAGGTTTATAACACAACATCATATTTCAGGAAGCAGTTCTGTATCTACACCAAGTATTATTCCAAAATTTATTTAAAAATATTTGTCAAAGATTAGTACCATTTCCTTTGTCTTTCCATCTGGCTGTCAACCTTATGTGATTTCTTAGAACCTTGACATCCATAGAAGTTGTGGAAGAACTGCTTGAAAAGGGGAAACTTAGAGAAAACCTAGGGCCTAGCAGAAGTTTTGGCATTACAGCAGCTTGCTTGGGGTGAGACACAGTTGCCCCTTCCAGGATGGCTGGTACTCCCGGACTCTGCTCCTCTACGGTTCCCCAGGCAGCACAACCTGCCCTCCTTGCAGCTGCAAAGGGCAGTAACGGAGATTGGAGCGGAGTGAAGACACCACAGCCAAACTCTGCTGCACTCCCTGTGCTGGGCTGCTGATGAACCACACAGGAGCTGCCCAATGGGAGGTGTATGATAAGATGTGCGGTGCTGAGTCAGCAAGGGTGGCAAATCACTCCTTTTGGAAGAACTTTGCTCTAACTTTGCTCATTATAAGTTCATTAAAATGTCAAAACACACCTCCACCTCACCCCAACAGTTACCCACCTCGGAGGTACGACCACTCCTCACTAAGCATGCGCTCTAGATTTTTGATTGACAAAAGCGATTGATGAAAGTGATAAAATTTTTCAATAATCAATTTTAGAGCTATCTGAAAACCCCACGCTGTAATAGAGAGTTTCCTGTACTGACATCCGATAACTGCCAGAGTTGGGCCGGTCATGCTATTTATGAACTTGATTCACTCCTTGTAAGGTGATTGGACCTACAGTCGACAGACTGCTCATGAATCGGATACTGCCAGAGTCAGGCCTATAGTTACCACAGTATTTGATATCCCTATTAAGAGATGAGTCCAGCTGCCCCCAGCACCTCTAGTTTCTGAGCATCATCTGGAATGTAAGGAGATTCATCTCTTACCAAATTATCTTTCCCCACCAACCCTCTACCCACTCCCAGCTTCAAACTGCAACAGCTATTGCATATGCATTATTGTCGCCAATGGATCTTCCCTGAACTCATTCCTTCCTCCCTTCTCCTAATTTTGGCTTATTAAGACTAGGTGAAGGTAATTACATACAATAATAGTCAAACACTGCGTTATTTATAATTCAATTATTATTTCAGAAGCTTGAATTACAATTCTAATAATTCATCTAATATTTTGGGCATCTCTTCTATAAATCATATGCCTCAATGTGAAACAGCTGAGCTTAAATACATATCCCATCTTCCACCTTTCTGCCAAGCTTTCATGTCTAATAAATGACAATACTAATACTGGTTCATCACTCTCTGGAAAAGGATAACTTCAGTTTTCCAGGATAGAAATATCTCAGAATAGTGACAAAAGAAACTTTGATTTTTTTTTTTTTTTTTTTTTTTTTTAGCACTGAATTCATTCTCTGTTCTTCTGTTCCTTTTATGGGCTAAAAAAAAGACATTTGTAATACTTTTTCAAGGAAAGAACAAGAAAATCTGGTGGCTACACACAAACACACACACATTTTACATCCCAGTCACTAGACACTTAAATAAATGTGTATCTTTAAACATTAGAAGTTTCATTATATTCCATGGAGCTATTTTCATAATAAAAATGGTGTGGGTTCTAGGCTTTTGTCCTGTCATTCCTCTTCCTATATTATTTTCTGTGTGACCATAATTCTGAACTTAATAAGAAGTGGTTGTCCACATAGCTCTTCACAATCATTAAAATTCAAAAGAAGAGGAAGTAAGTGATAATTGTACTAGCTTCTGCATACTAATAGCAAAAATTGTTTTTTATTCTAATTATACTTACATATATACATATATATATATATATATATACAGATTTGAAAATCTGTATGACTTGAAAGTCAGAATCTTCATGAACTTTTCTTCACAGTAAAAGCAATAAAATAACACAACCAAAGCAATTATGTCACAATACTAGCCACAGCTCCATTGAACAAATAAATAAAACCAACAAGAGAAAATATAACTCCAAAAAGCTTGTGGAATTCAGTTTCAAAAGTCATTCTTAGAGTAACTGTTAAAAACTGTCTAGAAAAAAACTAATATATACTCACCTTCTTTTATAAATAAAATAAATCTCCAAAAATATGTCAAAATATGAATTGTATTGTCAAAATATGAAATTCCAAGTAAGTCAAGAATTATCCAAAAGATTACAGGAGAGAAAGTTTATGTGGGTGGACACTGCTTTGCATACATCATGCAGGTGGCAGGCACGTGCAGAGGGCAGAACTTCTTCAGTTGAGCAGACATGCTAAATTGTTCACCTACATATTTGCAAAATCTATCTGATATTTTTATATTTTTTATTTAGATAAGGAAACAGAGTACAAGGTCTAATTGTGTGCCTCATTGTCCTCTCACACAGATAAAAATAAGCTCTCTGTAAATTTTCTTTTCCTGCTTTCAAGTAGAAATAAGGATGTGCAAATTTGTTTATAATTTTAAAATAAATGCATTCATCCTGATACAAAATATCACACATATAAAGTTTGTACACCCACAAAAGTTTTTAAGCTTGAAGAAAGAGAATAAAAATCCAAGACTGAGGAGATGGAGTAAAGCAGATCCAAGAAAGGAAAATTTTTGTGACATGGCTTCAGAGAAAAAATAATTGATCTGGGAGCTCAAAAATAGCTAAATGTTGTTTCCTGTAAACTAGTGTTTAGCTCAGAAAATCAACAACTTTCCTTCATCAAGAATAAGAATGAACTAAATGCCTATATGATTATTCCATAATATTTAGTATAATGATCTGTAGCATATATGATGAAAAACATAATGACTTTGAGTTTATGCTGCAAAACATTGTGAATCAGCTTCCAAGGCACTGAGGCAGAAGGTGATATTTTGTTAACAGCAAAAAAGGGTATTAACTGAAGATGAGTAAAGGGGAGGATTCATTCAAAACCTAAAGATAAGCCAAAACTCATAGTAAAAGGTATCCACATATTTTTCTGATTGTAAAATGTATCCACATATTTTTATGTTTGTAAATTTCCTGATTGTAAAATGGTACAAGTATGATATGCTGCTGCTCAACATATTAACTTCAGTTTAGCAAGTAAATATTCTAAATAAGGGTGTTTGTTAAAAAGTAAAAATAAGGATTTTTTTGTAAGAGTTTAATAAAAGTGGCTATTACATGGCCATTTCAAGAGTGTGTTATAGGAGCTTCATAACAGATGACAAAATGTTATATTGAAGCTGAGGAAATCACATCCAGATATGTGAGAATAAGAAAATGAAAAGCCTGTGAGACAGAGTGACTATTTTATCCAAGCATCCACCTCATATGCCCAATAACTGCAGCTGAACATGATACCAATTGAATCAATTTATTGCATACATCTTATTATAATTAATTTCATTGTCCCTTTCTATAAATGATGACACCAGAAAATTTTCTAAAAACATTCAATCTTTCCGTTAACTAGAACTATCAGGTATTCCTTAAAATTAAGACACATTTTTGTGATATTGGTATCTGTGGTAATATTGAACTTTCACAGAAATGAGAATAGTTTTATTGGTAAGTTATTTCGTGAAATATTTTGGGGTCTTAATTATTGTAATTATATAGATAAGTGAATCTAAATACTAAATTTACTAACTATGATCTAACCTGACATCTCTAGAATGGAAGTTAAATCTGATTTATATAATATACTTTTTAATGGGCAAAGCATAAATGTATAAGTCTGATCTAGGAATCCTTTACAACAATGATACAGAAGGACAAGCATGCATAAAGGCGCATAAAGCTTGTGTCTTGCTCAGGCTTATGTGTTTACCCAACTTTTAAGTGCCTAAGTTAGAACAGATAATGTCCAATGTCCACCAAAGAACATACTATAAAAGTTAGGAATTCAGAAGAAGGCAAAGTTTAGGTAAAGTAAAATTATATAGTAAAGTATACTAAATATTAAACAATTGGTGCAAAACAGTAGAAACCAATCACTAGGAAGAAGTAATGCAAATAGGCTGAGTCAGTGATGGAATTATGATACAGAAATTCTTTCATCAAAAGCCAATAACAGTGTCCAAGGTAGCATAATAACGATAGAAACTAGAAACATTAATAGCCTGCATACCTAAACTTTGACTTCTGCTACCCAAATCAAAGTTCATATTTATATACTTAACTTCCCATGTGTATTCTGTGGTCAGAGAGAATTTGCTTTGATATTATATAGTAAAGGATAAGCTTTCATCTGGGCTGTATAATCACAGAATTACTCCTAATGATGTATTTACATAAAACATACCTCTAACCTAATTTCAGTGGTGAAGTCAAGCAAATCTCTCAGAAACCCATTGCAAAGCCTTAGAAGTTATTTTTGCTGATGATGGTAATGAATGTTTTATAATGCAAAATTTAGATTTTTTTGACTGTCTGGCTTTCCAAAGTTGAAATGAATATGTATATACATTTCCATTTCATACTGTGCTGTTCCCAGCCTAATTACATTTCTACTTCAATTTCACTTCTATTTTTGCAGCTCTTTATAAAAAAAAGAGTGTGTGTTTACATGTATAGATATATATGCACAGATATATGTTTTTCATATTAAAAGCTTTTGCAAAATTGTAATTTAAGTGAAAAATAAGATGCTCTAGCCCTCCGCTACTGACAGTTTTGAAAAGAAAATATAATGGCTTTTGTCAAACATTACACCAGGATTATATCATATGTATAAAGAAATACACAAATCATAGAATCATAGAATCATAGAATGCCTAATACACAAATCACTAATCTTTGCATAGATTTCCAAGGTTGCAAGTTGTGTTAGAGGGATTGTTTCAGCTCCATAGAACTTTTCATGAAGACATAAAATACTAATCATGATAAGAAATCAGAATGCTGTAGAACTGATAATGAGAGAAATTCAAAAGTTTGGAGAGAGATAATTCAGTGGTTCCAAGAACTCTTTTTTTTGCCTTTTTTTTTTTTCTGTGAGATAATATACATATTTATAATATTTAAAAAATCAAAGTTTTTAGTATTATCTTATCAAGTTTTTATAAATGTAGGGCCAAGCTCTTTTGTAATGGAAAGGCAAGAAAATAAAATTATCTTGTGTCTTGATCTCACAATACACATTAGAAATCAAAATGATGAGACAACAGCAGTGTGCAAATCATCATATGAAATTGAAAAAGTAAAAGAACAGGCTAAGAAAAAAAAGAAATAAAGATCAGAATTATCACAAGGAAAAGACCACAAAAGACAGTATTTTTCAGGAATATCATTAATCTATTTTTAATGAATGCTACTATACATTTCTGTTTACATGCCATGATATTGCACTTCATGGCAAAACAAATGTTTATATATTTGTTATTTTACAGGAAAATTCCAGTAGTGAGTTTCATGAAGTAAATCTTGACTGGAAAATTGTCAGATACATTGCTTTAAAATATAGCCTCTCATTCCAGAACTACCTATGGCTCTTAATGAAGCAAACACTTTGTTTTTTATTTTTTTTTCACTTTTCCCTGCTTCCTGATGTGAAAGTCAGTAAATGTCCCATCCACAAGACAAACGAACAAAAACAAACAGAAAAAGAACAACAATAAAAGTACTGAGGATTAAATTTTTATAAATTCACTGACAATATGACTTAAAAGATATAACAGACATATAGCCCTCCCCAGCATAAAGCTGTAAAAATTCATAAGATCCAAGTTGATTAGAATGCAAATTGCTTCTGTATCTTGAATATGTACCCTGAATTAAAATGTATTGCTCACCAGAATTTTGCCAGTGATCCCAGAGTTTTGTTATTTGTCCTTCTAAGAAAAAAAAAAATAAAGTACAAAATAATTTTGTATTTAATTTAATAAACCAATTTTTGCTAGAGATATGGAGTCCATCCAATGGCCAGAGTAAATTGCTTTTCAGATTTAGAGGATAGTTAATCAAAAGAAATATTCAGTAACATCAGAATGAAAATATTATTTTTCTTTCTTATCACAAATACATCTCAGTTTAATTATTAGATAATTTTTTCCTCCTGTGAGACTTCTGTGACTTCAATTAGATGACCATTTGTTCTTGTTTTCACAAACATTTAAAACTTAATCACTGAACATGCAGATTCACTTTATGAAATTTTAAAGTGGGAGCTATTAAAATGATTCATGAATATATATGCATTTATACGGATCTATATTAGCAAATCACTGTTTTAGGTAACTATTGCACCTATTTTATAGCACTAATGAAATACAGCTATACCCTTTTTCCTTTAGCAACAATGTAGACAAACTTTCTACCAGACATTCAGTGATTCAAAGGGTTAAATTATATTTGCTCATATAAGATTGAAATGTTTCCTTAGTCATATTACTCTGTAAAAATTAGTAAATAAGCAAAATTTTCATTATAACCATCCTTTTAAAGGATCTATAAAGCTAAAATCATAAGCAAACCTCTTTTGTTTTTAAGAATGAAGGTTCATTTTGCTTGCTTTAGGTAACTAAAAGTTAAATATCCTAACAGCAAATCCTAAAGCAGCTCTTCTTATCTCAACCCACTGTGTTAGAAACATGTTGTATGTTAGGACATATATTTGATTCCTTCAGCTACAAAATTAAAAGAACAAGTGACTAAAGTAGACTAGATATCTAGATGGTTAAGTATTGCTGCATGAAATATTCTCCCGAGTATTCTTTTGTCCAAAAGAGTTTATAGCTGAGTTATGTTACTGAATCCCCACTGCAGAGTAGCCTCAGTAGGAATTATGTCCTACACAGTCTGCAAATTCAGGAGGAGTCCCTGGCATCCGCCCAGGTGGGACCTACAGGTGGACCCTGGGAGAACGGGGCCTAAGATATGCTGGTCTGAGGGTAGCTGGGAGGCCACTAACTTAGGTAATGCAAATCGGTATTCTGTCACTCAAAGTTTTAATTTGATCTCTGCTTCTAAATTTAGCCATGTGAAGACTTTGATCCTGCAAATGCTTGAGGGAGATGTGTAGTTTTGCTCCCATGAGTCATCTGAATAAAACTTACAGGATTCTTTTCAGAGTAAAACTGCTGAGCACTTTGATTTTGTTGAAAAAAGTTAATTTTGAAAAGCAGTCTTAAATATGTAATTGCATAATGGGTATAAATATATTGATAAATGAATTCTACTCCAATTCATGTGCATATAGAGATGAAGTTAAGTTGCACAGTTGATCTTTGCGATGCTGAGGCTTGTGGAACATAGTTAGATTCAATTCACAAATCATTGCTATAGCATCATACAGTAAATAAACAAAAATTCATTTCATGGTATTTCAATTTTTATGATATTGTTTGAGACACAGTCTGTAGATTGCTATTACTTCTACTATAAAAATTGTAATAGTACAGTGGTAGCTGGTTGTGTGGATCCAGTTAAAGGTCTGTCAGTTTTTCTATTATAAATCTCTATTTTTAAGGGCTTTACAACTATACTACAAAACCTTACTCAGAGAAACATGCTGTAAATAGCTTTCACATACACACATGCATACACACACAAACATACAGAAAACCACAGAATTATATAATGCACAAAGCTATGATTTTCAAAGGTGAATCTAAAAAGAGAAGCAAAACTGGGACAAAACAAGAAGTCAGGTTCACAAGGAGGCATATATTTTCAAAGTGATGTTGAAGGTCTTCAGATTAAATTAAGCTCACAGAAAGTTCTAGAATATCAAAAAACTTTTGTCTCTTCGTCTTTATAGGTAAGTGCAGCAAACACAGCAAAATTCCAGTAGCAATAATTGTGGTCTAACACACCATGAGAGAGATTCTTCTTTCACATCTCTTTTCCTCTTCCTTCAACAACATTAGGAAAGAGCTGATGCTCTCCAAGAGTTGATTTCTTCCATAGTATTTTTAGGAATTTTCATAACTTCCTCCAGTTAGTCTTCCTGCTTTCTTTGCCCTTGTACATTTACAGTGAGGCAGAGATTAAAAAAAAAATTGAAATATAATAACAATAGCTTTGGGATTCAGAAATCAAAAATCCTTAGGGAATTCTGAATTTATTTTTCATAAAATATAACCCTGAATGTAACTGTTCAAAATATTTTTAGACAGAACAGCTAAACTTTGTGACTGAAATGAAGAGACCAATGTTTAAAAATCTACATGACACAAACAGCTTTAAAACTGAAGCGCTGAAATATTTTTTCAAGGTATCATAAATACATTATAAGGAACAGCTTTTAAAGAACAGTGATGAGGTCTTCAATAGGAATAGGGATAGATCTTCAAAAGGAATAATAGCATATGTAAAGCCTATAATATCTAGCATCATCTTTTGAAATAAAGATCATTTTCTAGCATGTGGAAAGTGATAATCATTTTCTTGCAGTATTCTTCAGAAAAAAAAAACAAGTAGAAAATCACTTGTAATAAAACTATCAATGTTACATTGTTTGTATAATAAAAATACTTTTTGAATGTCAAACAATATCTGAGGAAATTGTGTAATATCTGGACCAAAGGGACCTTTTAATTACTTCTGCCAAATAAAATGTTCTCTGCAAAAACATAAGTTGCTATGATACTATATCATTATATTATTTATGTTACAATGTGTTAAATTCAAAATGTCTTTTAAAAGTATTGTATTGAGGAAAGAACTACTTTTTCTTTGTATGTCACAGTAAGAGGCCACTGTAATAAGCACTGGTGAGTCTCTAGGAGAGAACTGAGTCTGTCTATAATCACTGCAAATATAACAATACATCAGCCAATTTGGAAAACTCCAGCAGAGCCCTGCTAAAATGATGAGGGGTCCAGAAGACATGACCTGAATCAAAAGTTTGAAAACCTGGGTACACTTTTGAAAAGAGAAAACTAAAAGCACAAGTTCAATAATAAAATTAATAAATAAATAAATATGAATTAAAAAAAAAGTTTTCTATGTGTACAATAAAATAGGCTGGCAATGAAATAATGAACTTAAACTGCAAACATGGAAATTAATGTTCAGACATCAGAGTGAAGAGAAAAATATGCCTGGCTTTAAGGTAATTTAGATTTGAAAATTACTGTGAAAAGAATATGATAGAATTTCCAACTTTGGAGATTTTAAATCCAGATTAAGTGATGTAAATTACTATTGTTCCTTCTCCTTACAGCAAATGGACTAGATTGTCTCCTAAGGTTTTCACATCTATCTTATCTTTCTATGCTTTCATGTTTTCATTTAAGAAAAATATTCAACAAGAAATATTGATCCTTAATACCAACTTTTTTTAGAAAGTTTTCCTTGACTGGGGGAATGACCCCAGGCACCAGTACAGATTAGGGGTTGCACTGTTAGAAAGCAGCTCAGTGGAGAGGGATTTGGGAGTCTTGCTTGACAATAAGTTAACCATGAGTCAGCAATGTGCCTTATGGCCAAGAAAGCCAATGGGATCCTGCTCTGCATCAGGAGGAGCGTTGCCAGAACGGCGAGGGAGAGGATGCTGCTCCTCTACTCTACTCTGGTGAGGCCACACCTGGAGTACTGTGTGTAGTTATGGGCTCCAAAGAACAAGAGGAACGCATTGCTTCTAGAGAGGGTCCAGCGTAGAGCGATGAAGATGATTAAGAGATGGGAGCAACTTATCCAACGAGGAAAGACAAAGCGAGCTGGGCCTGTTTAGCCTAGAGAAAAGAAGACTGAGAGGGGATCTTATCAGCATGTACAAATACCTGAGGGGAGAATGTAAAGAGGATGGAGCCAAACTCTTCTCGGTTGCGGCCAGTGACAGAACAAGGGGTAATTGGTGCAAACTTAAACACTGGAAGTCCCATTTCTATATGAGGAAGAGTTTATTTCCTGTGAGGGTGGTAGAGCCCTGGAAGAGGCTGCCCAGAGAGGTTGTGGAGTCCCCTTCTCTTCAATGTTGTTTTAAAAAGGAATAGAAAAAAAGGGTAATGAGAGAATAAACGTGTGTTTTTTTTTTTTTTTTTCCTCAATCTTGATGAGATCTCTAGAGGTCCCTTCCAACCTCAGCCATTCTGTGAGTCTGTGAGTCTGTGAGTTTGAAATATATCTCTGATTTTTTAATGTACTCTGCAAATATCTGTTTTTTCTTTCTTATTACTGTCAAAGCTTTGATTTTTAGAGGCAGCCAGAGGCAACCAGCAGTTTGTGCTGTCACTGGCACAGAAAGATATAAAGAAGGGTTAAAAAGTTTAAAAGGCAAAATTTTCCAGGACACTCTTTCTAAATGCTATTTGATGAAGTAATTTTGCTTCATTTTTATAGAAAACAAAACAAAGCAAAACAAACTCCTGGATTTAATGGGTTTTAATGTATGTGCATTGGTTAGCACAAGAACTCACACTTATTAATCCATATATCAATAATTTAGACTCACATCTAGAGTCTAACTATTAGCTTTTCACAGGATCAGACTGTATTGGACTTGTGCGGGGTAAAGTATCAGAGAACACCTAATGCTTTATTTTTGATCCATTTCTTTCCTTTGGTAACTTTTTGTTGTTATGAGAAAAATGATGATTGAATCTTTTCTTCTTTGAATCTTTCAGGTAAAGTACAAGCTGCAATGAAAAAGACAGTGGGTTGTCTCATTGTTTCCAGTAGACTTAAAATGATGTCATACATTTTGTGTGTGCAAATATAATGCTCACTTTTGTACATAAAAATCTTTTATTGTATTAATGTAATCTTGGACAGATTGCATCAATAGTAACTCCCATGTCTAGGTCAGTGGAGCCTTGCCATCAGGCATTAAAGCTTATGCTGTAATGTTGAAAAGAACCATTTTCTAGACAATAGGGAGCAGATAAAAGCACCCCCCTCCCCCAAAAAAAAAAAAAAAAAAAACACACATAATACTCAGGGGAGACATTAAAGAAAGAAGCTTAAGAAACTTAAAAAGTTAAGTACTCCACCTTCTATCAAGGTAAGTGACTGAAGGCAGATTTCCCTTGTAGAAACTAAAACTCACATGACATTTTAGCACAAAAAATTTTCGAGATATTTGAAAGAGATTCCTTCTTTTATGTCTTTTATTCTCTAAGAGAAAAAGCATTTATTTATTTATAGAACAATTTCCATTAAAATGAGAGCCTGCCTTCATAGCAATGATGCAAGGTTTCAGCATGTGGCTGACCAGCCATGCCTGGGGAGCACGTGACTTCATCTTAAGAAATGCTCTAGCAATGTTCTCTTGATTTGCAAACCTTGGGAGGCATCTTGGTTCTTCAAATTTATTCTAGGGTGATCTATTCTGGGGATTTCTCCTGGTGTGATGAGGCTGTGTTTTTTTAATAGGCTGCAGATTTCATTTGAAACAGGTCTGTGTTTCCACAACATATGTTGATAATGCACGCACCTGTTTATTAGCAGAAGATTTAAATATGTTTTGATACTTGTTCTCTTCTTAACAAGTAATTTGAGTACACAATACTGATGCTGTGGTAGAGCAGACTGAATGAAATTCTGAATGAATTATATCATTCTTGAGCTTGACAACAATGGCAATAGATCTTATTAATGGGTCAGTGATGGCCTTGACACTGGACAACTCCTGAAAAACAACAAAAAAAAAGAAATGCTAGAACTTCTGAGAGACGTACTTACACAGCAAGCTCTCTGATAAGACATAGGGCAGTGATACGTGCTGTGCTTGAACTACACAGAAGGCTACACAGAAGATTCCTTTCCTCATACTGATTTTCTTTTCAAGCAGGTTTGTAGATAAATACATGAAAACATTGAGATCTCGAAGGGAAGGGCTCTGGAGCAGACGCTCCCGGAGCAGAAACATGCAACGGTCCAGGTTTCTAGCTGTGGGGAATGCCTGAGCCTCTCTGTGTTACCAGGGAGTAGTGAAAACACTGTCTGCCTCAGGTGTGAGCAGGTGGACGACCTGCTCAGCCTGGTGGTGGAGCTCAAGGAGGAGGTGGAAAGGCTGAGGGCCATCAGGGAATGTGAAAGAGAAATAGACTGGTGGAACTGTGTTCTGCAGTCTACCCAGGAAGGCCACTCAGAGAACCCCTCAATTCAGTCTGTAAATCCAGTACACTCTTGCCAGACGGCAGAGGGAACAGAATTAAAAGTATCAAAGGATGATCAGCAATGGAAACAGGTGCCTCCACGGTCCACCTCACCCCCACCAATGGCCAGGTACAACAGGTACCAGGCCCTGGAACTTGGGGATCAGATAGAGCAAGTCATGATCCAAGACCCATCTAGGGGGCTGCCTATAGAGGGGCAGTCAGGTCCACACCCTGAGGCTGCTCTCCATAAGGACAAAAGAAGCATCTGGAAGAAATGGTGAGTGATCGTTGTGAGTGACTCCCTGCTGCAGGGCATGGAGGCACCGATATGCAGACCGGACGCCTTATTCGGAGAGGTCTGCTGCTTGCCAGGGGCCCGAATTAATGATGTTACAGAAAGGCTCCAAAAGCTTGTCCACAAGTCTGACCTGCTGGTTCTGTTTCATGTGGGCACAAATGATGCCGTGGACAAACTGAGGGATATCAAGCATGACTTCAGAGCCCTAGAGATGGCCATCAGAGGTATGGGAGCCCAGGTAGTGTTCTCCTCGATCCTAACAACGAGGGGAATGGATTCAGGGAAGAGAAGGCGGGTATGGCACATTAATAGCTGGCTGCACTGCTGGGCTTGGCAACAGGGTTTTGGTTTCTATGATCATGGAGTCTGTTTTATGACCACTAGCTAGTGGGGACTGATGGGAACCATCTCAGCAAGAAGGACACACATCTCTGCCAAAAGGCTGGCCAACCAGGTTAGGCTTTAAACTAGATGAGGAGGGGGAAGGTGAGTGTCAGACAGACATGGAGAACAGTACCACACAGCCAAGGTCAGATGGTGTCCAGCGGGAGTATGGTAGTGGAGAAGTGAGGATAGGAAATGATTATAGAGGGCCCTCCTTCACCCATCCTGCAGAACCTGCAGGCTCGGTCACTTCCCTGAAATACCTGTACACCAATGCGCGAAGCATGGGGAATAAGCAAGATAAACTGGAGATCGGTGTGTGCTCCCAGCAGCACGATCTCATTGGAATCACAGAGACGTGGTGGGATAGCTTGCACGACTGGAGCACTGCCATGGAAGGCTATGTGCTCTTTAGGAAGGACAGGCTGGGAAGGCGAGGTGGTGGAGTTACTCTTTATGTGAGAAAGCAACTGGAATGCATGGAGCTCAACCTGGGGATGGATGAATTGAGAGCTTGTGGGTAAGGGTTAAAGGGCACTGTGGTGCATGTCTGCTACAGGCCACGTGACCAGGACGAGGAAGTTGATGAGGCCTTCTATAGTCAGCTAGATATTGCCTCACGGTCACAGGCCCTGGTTCTCATGGGGGACTTCAACTTCCCCGACATCAACTGGAAGGACAACACAACCAGGCACAAACGGTCCTGGAGGTTCCTGCAGAGTGTTGATGATAACTTTTTAATGCAGGTTGTAGAGGAGCCAATGAGGAAAGGTGGGCTACTGGACCTTGTGCTAACAAATGGAGAGGAACTTGTAGGAGATGTGAGGGTGGGGGATAGTCTCGGCTGCAGTGACTATGAGTTGGTGGAGTTCAGGATCCGACGAGGAGGATGCAGGGCTGTAAGTAGCCTTGCAACAATGGACTTCAGGAGAGCCAACTTTAGCCTCTTCAGAGACCTCCTCAGAAGAGTGCCATGGGCTAGAGCTCTAGAAGGAAGGGGGGCCCAAGAGAACTGACTAGTTTTCAAGCATCACTTCCTCCATGCCCAGCAACAGTGCATCCCTGTGCATAAGAAGTCAGCTAGAAAGGGCGGGAGACCTGCGTGGATGAACAAGGAGCTTGTGGCAATGCTCAAGCAGAAGAAGGAAGTATACAGAACGTGGAAAAAAGGACAGGTCCCCTGGGAAAAAAACAGGAGCGGAGTCAGGGAATGCAGAGATATGACAAGGAAAGCTAAGGCACATTTAGAACGCAGCCTGGCAAGGGATGTTAAAAATAACAAGAAAAACTTCTTCAAATAATAAACAGCAAAAGGATAATCAGGGAAAATGTGGGTCCACTGGTGAACGGGATGGGCACCCTAATTATGAATAACACAGAAAATGCAGAGTTGCTGAATGCCTTCTTTGCTTCGGTGTTTACCAAGGGCAGCCCTTTAGAGTCCCAGGCCCTAGAGACAAGAGAAGAAGCCAGGAGAGAGAAAGACTTGCCCTGGGTAGAGGAAGACTGGGTAAGAGATCACCTAAGGAAACTCAATACCCACAAATCCATGGGCCCTGATGGGATGCACCCCAGAGTGCTGCGTGAGCTGGCAGATGTCGTAGCCAAGCCACTCTCCATTATCTTTGAAAGATCCTGGAGAATGTGGGAGGTGCTGGAGGACTGGAAGAAGGCCAGTGTCACACTAGTCTGTAAAAAAGGCAATAAGGAGGATCCGGACAACTACAGGCCTCACCTCCATCCCCGGAAAAGTAATGGAACAGCTCATACAGACCGTTGTCTCCAGGCACATGGAGGACAAGAACGTACTCGGGAGTAGTCAGGATGGATTCACGAAAGGGAAATCATGCTTGACTAACCTGATAACCTTCTATGATGGGATGACCAGCTGGATAGATGAGGGGAGAGTGGTGGATGTCATTTATCTTGACTTCACCAAGGCTTTTGGGGGAGGATGTGGGATGGATGAGTGGTCAGTGAAGTGGATTGGGAATTGGCTGGATGGCAGAGCTCAGAGGATGGTAATCAGTGGTGTGATGTCTAGTTGGAGGCCTGTGGTTAGCGGTGTCCCTCAGGCGTCAGTCCCTGGTCCAGTCCTGTTGAATTTATTCGTCAATGACCTGGATGAAGGCACAGAGTGCTCCCTCAGCAAGTTTGCAGATGATATGAAGCTGGGAGGAGTAGCTGATACCCCAGAGGGCTGCACTGCCATCCAGAGGGACCTGGACAGACTGGACAACTGGGCGGAGAGAAACCTCATGAAGTT
>JAWLRI010001021.1:1520544-1523044 GCA_034781795.1 Crypturellus tataupa
TGCCCTATGAGGAGAGGCTGAGGGAGCTGGGCCTGTTCAGCCTGGAGAAGAGAAGGCTGAGAGGGGATCTAATCAGTATATGTAAGTACCTCAAAGGAGGCAGTGGGGAGGATGAGGCTGGCCTCTTTTCAGTGGTGGCCACTGACAGAACTAGGGGGAATGGCCACAAACAGAAGCATCAAAAGTTCCACAGGAACTTAAGGAAAAATTTTTGACAGGGTGACAGAGCACTGGAACAGGCTACCCAGAGAGGTTGTGGAGTCTACTTCTCTGGAGATCTGCAAGACTTGCTTGGATGCAGTCCTGTGCCATGAGTTCTAGATGACGCTACAAGTGCAGGGGGGGTTGGACTAGATGACCTCTAGAGGTCCCTTCCAACCTTAGGCATTCTGTGATTCTATGATTAATTTGCATATAGTGTATCTTGTCTTTCCAACTTAGCCCATTTCCACATATCAGTTCTTCCTGTTGTGGCAGCAGTTGGTCATGCATTTATTTCATGCATCTCTTTATAACTGACGCAAAAGATATTTGCATGGATTATGTCAACCCTTCCTGAAAATTGGAATGCACAACAGTGAAATCCCTACTTCTGTTAGCTAAGTACATCTGTCATGTCATGCAGCAAACCAACCTCTGCTGGTCTGTATAAACCAAAATGCTTCGCTGTGAGATAGTCTAAAGGTTCATTCATAATTGCTTTTTCACCTCTTCACTAGACTGAAAGACTGCAGAGAATCTATATTTCTTTCATCTGTGGTTTGAAGAGGAAGTGTCCTCACATTGTGCTTTGAGGTTTCATAGCAGAAATTTTATACGAATTGGCTGCTGGAGGTTGTGTCAGAAGAACCAGAGCTTCAAAGGAGGTAACTGAAAAAGGATAGGGGAAAGCTAAAACAGTTTCTCTTGGCACAGATCAGAAGAGTGACAGCAGTTTAAAGACAAATTCATGTATCATCCTGTAAATAAAGCACTTTCAATGGTATCTTTTTTCACCAGGAAATTCTTCAAAGCAGAACACAGTGATGACGCTTTCTTTAATGTGGTTATTAATTTCTGACTAAGATTTTCCTCCCCATTTGGAAACTCTAAGTAGGATGTGTGTTATTGTGCCATTTCTCCTAATGTTTTCTCTTAGGGTTACTGTTCAGTGGTAATCTTATACACTAAACAAATAAAAGATATTACCTAGTCAAATGCAGAGTTTGAACTCCATAGACAACTATTTAAAAATTAAACAAAGCAGATATAACAACAAAAACTACTTAGAAAAAGACATGCCTGTTTATTAAAAAACTGTTAGTCAAGCATTGTGGTACCCTGTGAGTAGTGGCTAATACTTGATATTTGAAGGAGAAGAATGTGTGATGCATTTTTCTTACTGTCAGTATTGAGCTTGGGTATTGAATTGAAGGAAGAAATGAGAAAATATTTCTTGACAACTTTACAATAAAAATTTGGAAATGTTTCAAAGCTATGTAAATTGTTATTTGATTTCTCTGGAGTATGAAGAATTTCAACAGTTCAACATATTTTAGTATTTGCCATTATGAGTAAAATATGAAGTGAGATTTGCTGGAGTGATGCTGAAGATAACTCCATCTTAGCACTCTTAGGGATTCCACTTTGTGATGGCATATATCTGTAGCTCCTTTACTGAGGCAACATCTAGCTTTCTTTTGAATTAGAAACCATAACTCAGAAGACAGGCAAAAGAAATATGGTGCTTAACAAGTTTATTAAACACACACCTTCAATAATTACAAGTCTGCTCTGATGAGTCTTACATCAACTATAATTTATAGGCTAAAAATTCTTTCTGTTTCTTTCACTGATATTCTTAACATACAGATAGGTTAATGGATTAAATATGATAGGTGTATGATAGACACTTCCAAATGTAGCCCAAGAAGCCATTGACCTTCATTGGTGCCTGGACTCATTGCTGTTTTTTAGTCAACTCCTTGCCTGCCAGGACTCCCTGCCCTTTTCTACAAAGATGGAATTCCCATAGGAACAATCTCTGCATGGGGAAGATGGATATGATTCTACAAGACATTTCTTGATTGTTTGACAGTCCTTGGGAACAGAAACTTTAATCTGCATTTTCCAAATTAGATTAGATCTGCTAGCTACAGATTACTATTTTATTTTAGTATGAGTTTAGTGTATACCTACATTTAAATATGTTACAGTGGAAGTTGGTTGTCTTCATCATAGTTACCGATTCTTTCTTTGTTAGCACTGATAATCCATAAAGTGAGCTGTAATATGTCATAAGAATTCTAAACTCTTGCTTTCTGTTTTCACATTAGAAAGATCCTGTTACCACTGCCTTGAAGTATCTTCTAGGACAACAATGTAGTTTACCATACTTTATCCTTCAGATCTTTTAATATTCAGTTAAAGACATTCCACAGTTCCTTTGGGAATCCAACCTTTGAAAAAGTATGCTCTGCTCTCAGTACAAGATATTCAGTAACTTTATGAGCTTTTCCAC
>JAWLRI010001021.1:1528044-1530952 GCA_034781795.1 Crypturellus tataupa
ATATGGCCTAAACTAAGACAATCCGAAGTACACATATACATACATACATACGTACGTATGTATGTACATATATAAATATACAGTAGTATAGAGCAAGAACACAAAACCAGGATTTGCTAATATTTAAGATTACAACTGTGATTAACTTCCCAATTTTTGTGAAGAAAACAAAATTGAAAAATTGAACATCTGAAACTTGACTTTATATTAATTTAATTGTAACTAGAAATTAGTATCAGTTTACATGCAATCAAAATGCAAAACTAAAATAGAGCACTAGCTTGAAAATTGAATGTGGAAAGAGATAAATTCAAGTGGTCCCTTCAATCTGGAAGAGCAGAACTTTTCTCAGGGACTTCTTATTTCATAGCAATACACATTATATTGAAGCAGTCTCATAGCTCTCCAACATAAATTAAAAGACTAAAGTCCTTTCTCCTCTTTCTGGAAGTCCACTGAAAGTGTCTGTGTGATCTAGCATTCACAAACACCTATAAACTGCATGCTTTCAAAAAATAATTTCAGTCGCCGGAACACAACCTAGTGAGATTTTAGGAATCTATCCAGGGTTAAATAAAGGGCTTGGCACACTGGGATAGCTAGAGATTAACCTAAAAGAGATAGGAAAGGGCTATAAATCTCAAAATCAAAAATGAGAATTGTATTAATTGACAATGAATTGTATACGCTATAAATGAGTAAAGGAATTTACTATCAAAGTCTGTAATGTAGACTGATGCTTAACAGGACATAAGGGAGGGTTAGATATTTGAAAATGAAACACCCTCATTTACTTCAGTTGGATCAAATAGATGTTCCATAATGTGGCAGATGCAAAGTAAAATGTTAGATTAAAACCATTGTTGATAAGGCAATGCGTAAGAATTACTTAAATACAGAAATTCATCCTGTGCCAGTGGACATCAACCATGTTTTTTGTCATTTGTCTTCTATTAATAAAAACTTTTACATTGTCTTTGGAGGAGGCTAATTATCAAATAACATCTGAAATCAAACAGTGTGAAAGTAATTATATTTTTCCTTCCACTCCTTCAAATAAGAAGTTGTCTGAAGAAGTTACTCATTTAATTTTGGCAACTTCAGGAAACCCTGAAATGTTAGTTGCAATGCGTATATGTCCTATATGACCTTTTTTAATTGAAATGAATATATAATAAGTATCACATTATTACTTGCAGATCTATCAAGGCCCTGTTTTTGAGACTAGGGAAATTTTTGTCTGTGACCTATTACTGATTTAGAATCTGTTTCACCCCCATGAGTATAATATGAAGCTAAATGGTCTTCATTTATGACTAAGATTTTGGATTACGCAGTGCAAATGAATAGTTTTGGTAATAATTAACTGTGTCCATATTTTTTCTCCAGTAGTCTTTTGTAATCTTATTATTAAAAAGAAAAAAAAAAGATATAGCCCTTTAACATTAAAAAAGTATAACTCTTTAACATTATCTAAAGTTCTGTAGATATTTCCTGCTGTTCCTCACTTCACAAAGGTCCCACAGTAAACAAAGAGAAAGTCACTGTTTGCAAATAACACTTAGCCCAAAAAATTCTAAAAAGATTAAGAGATTAAGAAATTAAGAAAACTGCTTGTTTTTTTTTTTTTTTTTTCCTCCATATGACTGTGCTATACAGTACAGCAGCAGCTTCCCAAAACAGACAGTACAGGGCAAATGTATTGTAAACCTCATTTATATTTTTCTAATTGTCCAGGACATGTGATCTAAAACTTATCAACAGCATGATGGATCCGACTTAGTCTCGGGGTAAGAGATAATAGCTACTGGGAGGATGAAGGGGTTGGGAGGATATGAGACATTAAAGAATTGTTGTTCTTTGATCACATTTATGATTTGCTAGTGCAGAATCCAGTCTTCAAGAGGAATTAATTTCATATCTTCAAAAGACAGTTATAAGCTGTTTTCTGTAATTAGTAGTTATACAATTGTCTCAAAATCTTCTGAATTCATCATTCTGCTTTATAGTAGAAATAAATTTATTTTTAGTTTATGTTGCCTTTTTTTCCCTATACTTACTAATATTACGTGGAAATTATCTTTTTTAGTGAGATCCTAAATACTTTTCAACCTCTGATTACCTCAATTGATTTTTTTAACATATAAACAAGCTCTATATGTTAACACGATTGTCTAATTTTAAATGGCCATTTTAAGTGGCGTTTTTTGACTTTAGGAGAGTGCCCCCTCATCTTTGCATCCTGACAAGGTTTCCTGCTTTTCTGTGATTAGTATTGCTTAATCAGTTTTTCATTTCTTTTCTCAACTCTGCTACTGGATTCCTTGAGAAAAAAAAATTATTGAGAAATGTTGCTGTGCATAAAATAGCAATAATGATTCTAATCTCTTCTGTAAAGTGTTTTGTGACATCGAGATGAATGCTGCTGTATAAAAACACATGTAGAAACCATGGAAACAGTCTATATGAGATTATAGTAAAATATACAGATGTATATAAATCAGTCACTTGTATACAATCTGTGACTCATTTGTATTGTGACTCATTTAATCTGTGACTCATTTGTAGAGTGAATAAGTAGAATAAATGTTGTCTCATATTCACACGTTTCTTTTCCTTCCTAAAAGCTACAAGGCTCAAGTATCTAATTAAAAACCACATAGGAATGGAAGGATTTTAGTCTCCTTTTTTTACTAATATGTTAGATATAGGAACTTATATGCCGTTGCAGGCAACAGAACAAGCCTCGACTGCTCAATAAAAGCATTGCAATTTTTTAAATATTTTTTAGCTCAAGAAACAGGAGCAAAGATAAAAAAGGTCTTTTTGCTTGCCCTTCCTTCCTTCCTTCCTTCCTTCCTTCCTTCCTTCCTTCCTTCCTTCCTTCCTTCCTTCCTTCCTTCCTTCC
>JAWLRI010001021.1:1543473-1554679 GCA_034781795.1 Crypturellus tataupa
TGAGGCCACATCTGGAGTACTGTGTCCAGTTCTGGGCCCCACAGTACAAGAGGGATGTGGAGCTGCTGGAGAGAGTCTAGCACAGGGCCACGAGGATGATCAGGTGCCTGGAACATCTGCCCTATGAGGAGAGGCTGAGGGAGCTGGGACTGTTTAGCCTGGAGAAGAGGAAGCTGAGAAGGGATCTAATCAGTGTCTGTAAGTACCTCAAGGGAAGCAAGGGAAGCAGTGAGGAGGATGGGGCTGGCCACTTTTCAGTGGTGACCATCAATAGGACAAGAGGAAACAGCCACAAGCACCAAATGTTCCACAGGAACTTAAGGAAAAAAATTTTGACAGTGAGATTGACAGAGCACTGGAACAGGCTGCCCAGAGAGGTTGTAGAGTCTCCTTCTCTAGAAATCTTCAAAATGTGCTTGGACACAGTCCTGTGCCACATGCTCTAGGTGGCCCTGTGTGTGCAGGGGAGTTGGACTAGATGACCTCTAGTGGTCCCTTCCAACCTTAATTGATTCTATTCTTGAAAGGCATCAGATTCTCTTTTATGTTCGTCAAGACTTTCCCTTCCCCCTTTTTCTATCCTCTTGAATCCCTTTGGGACTGGAGTAAAATTTTCAGTTACAACAAAGAGAAACAAGCAGCAATTACCAGAATTTGTCAAAAATGTTACACTTTGTGTATTATGAAGCTGTTTCTCTCAGTAAAAATTTTGGAAAAAAATGCAGTTATTGGTGGGGCTGAGGTAGAGCTGTGTTGTAATTTTGGGCTTTGAACTTGCAAACATCTTTTTATCCCTTTTTTTTTTTTCATTTTTTAACATATTTTCAACATGCTTTGCAAGTTAGAAGCAAACTGCAGAGGATATTTGATGTGAATGTCTTCATGTTAATCAACATATTTAATTAATTTCTTGATGAGCTTACACATATGAGCTTGAAAAAAAAAGTACGGAAAGGCCAAGCTGTTCCTAAGTAATATTATAAAAATATTATAAATCTGTCTGCTTTCTTCTAGCTGTATTTTTTCTCTACCTTTTGTTGTATTTTATTCTAATTTTTTTTCTGAACGAGATCAGATCTCAGTTGTAAAGAGATTCATCAAACATGAGTTAGTCTGAATTTCTTTTTAGCCATATAAGGTAACATAAAGCGAATTTATTGTAGAAAAAAAAAAAAAAAGAAAGAAAGAAAACATAACTTTTCAGCAAAACTAATTTGCGCCAGAAAATAGAATGTTTGTCTTAGCATTTTGCTAAGTTTTCCGTTACATTTTGGTTTCCAAATACTTTTCTATTCTTTAGCTACTTTTTGAAAATGCAGAATAAAGCAGATAGATACAGTATAGGAATAGAGTATACAAAGTAAGTCAATATACTTTTCTTTTTTTAACTTTATCTATTTGTGCCAGAAACTATATTCTCACGATAGTCACAAGATTTTTATTCAGTATTCCTTAAAATTAACTATTACCAGCTCTATGTTTTTTTTATAGATAGCTATGTAGATAGCCTTTACAATTTCCATAAACTGGCTGGGTACAATTTCAAAGCAGAACATGGATACATTCCTATTGTAAATACATACTTGCTATCAATAGTTGCCTGCAGTATATTTACTATATGTTTGCAATTCTATAACCAATATTAATGGAAATTTGTGAGTAAACTGCATTTAGCTCTATGAAACTATTTATTTATTTATTTCTTAGAATTCTAAGAGTTGATCACTATGCAACGAGACTTTCTAAAACTCTTCAGGGATTATGTTAATTTCATAGAAAGTCCATAAGAGAATAGTAAGGTTTGAAACCAAAATAACAGAAGAAAACTATATAAAATGACTATTATATGAATTTTCAGGTAATTTCTTACCCTCTTTTTTTTTTTTTTTTTTTTTTTTTTTGTTAATTTTTGTGATAAGGAGAAACTTGAAAATTCCAGTTCTTCTACTCTATTTATCAATGTAGGATTATTGTTTCAGTTTTATTGTTTCAGATTATTGTTTCATTATGATTTTCTTCTGATTTATTTTTTGGTATAGTATGTTGCTCTACCTCTAAGATTCTCTTGCTTCTCTTAACTATCGACCTCATTTTGTCCAGGTATAGTTACATTTTGCTTATCTCTTTGTTCTTGTTTTGATATGACAAGTCCAATTATATAAAAAAGTATGGAAGAATGCAGTTTATTCTTACTTTATTGTAAGTTTATAGGTCAAAGTAATTGTAATGCTCATCTATGTGCATGGTATATAAAGTCAGTTACTTCAGAACATCCTGTATCTTTTTTTGTACAACATAACATATGCTGTGGTCCCATATCTTGAGCACCTCATGTATATATCTCATGTCATGCAACTTATGTATTTTCCTCAGAATTTCCTGTATCAATTATACTACATTAAAAATTATTTCATCCAGAAACTACAATACTCTCACATATTAGCATTGCTAACCAGCATTGTTAACCAGTTTCTTAGTTGAGAGACTAAGGCTCTGTAGAGGCTTCTGTAGAGGTTTTTTTTTTTTTTTTTTTTTTTTTTTTTTTTTTTTTTTTTTTTTTTTTAATTCTGGCACTAGATGGCAGTAAAAGTGCAAATCTGGACATTTTCAGCCAAAGTCGATACACTCAAGGGGAATTCAAGAGACAGGAGAAAGGCTATCACTATAAGACAGGTTGCCTTCAAAGGTTAGCCAGAAGCAGGATATGGAATATCATGCAGAATCACTACATAATGTTAAAAAAAATCCAATAGCTAAACAAAAATAACATTAAAGAGAGCAGAGTAATGGGAAACTTTAAGTAATTTAAAATACCAAGGGAGGCTGACTTCCTATTGCTTTCTTAAATCTGCCAAAACAGCAGGTCAGTGATCTGCAAAAGTAAGATGTAAAAGCAAGTGTCCTACCAGTATGCCAACAATATGATTCATCTCTACAAAAATGCTCTATGAAAGGAGTGGGAGAGAAGCTAGCTGTACAATTCTTTAATTCATTACCAAATGGGACTGTATTAAATATCCTAAATTGAAGCTGTGAGGAATGTATTCCATTACTTTTAAAGTGATTAGGTCCATACACTATTAACAAAAGGACAGACTGCAAAATTAGATCCCTTCTAGTCAAATGTATGATGTTTCTGGAGGTTCAGCCTGCCAATATATATCTACAAAGTCTACTTGTTTGCTGCATCACTGTAATAGTTCAGAATTTGCAATTTTCAGTCTGCTTTACAAGCCTTTGAATTTGTAATGGAAAAGAACAAAAATAAAGGTAGAATCATAGGGAGGAATTTATATTTAAGATCTCCCTATGGGGACATATCCAAAACACATATGGGCAATGTTTCAAAGAGATCATTGACAATAGTACTCAATTCAAACAGGCATAAACAAGGGGTTTAATGGCTCTCATCTTGTTGCACATTGAATCAACTCAGTGAATTGGATTTAGAACTACAGACAAAAACTGATTCAGGCTTTTACAGCAGCTTTTTAATCATTATTTTTAGTGACCTAAGTGACTGGTTCTATGCTAGTATACTTATCACAGAAGAAAGAAGCATATTCTTCACCTTTGTTCCTGTTTAAGATATATAGAATCTTTTAGAAGAAACCATGACATTCTAAGGCCTAAAAAGCCCCAGCATGCAGATAACATCCAGTGAGGTGCATCCTTCTCAGAGAATGAAGGTATGAAGAACCTGATATCCAACTGACTGTAAAAATAAACA
Source organism: Crypturellus tataupa (assembly GCA_034781795.1). Lineage (NCBI taxonomy): Eukaryota > Metazoa > Chordata > Aves > Tinamiformes > Tinamidae > Crypturellus > Crypturellus tataupa. The sequence goes on from JAWLRI010001021.1 coordinate 1,547,204, forward strand.
TGTAGATAATAATCAGACTGCTCTAAATCAAAACTTAGTGGGAAAGAAGTGAAGCTTATAGGAAAAGAGAATTAAAGTCACTATGTCACTAAATTAAAGACATTAAAGAGAATTATGAAAGACAATTAAAGTCACTAGTTTGGGGGAGCTTATTCTTATTCTTTATGATATCTTATTGTCTTAGAGAAGACAGAAAAAAAATCTTTCATTATTTCAGTCTTTTTTTCATTTAAAATAATGACTTTTTTATGCATTAATGCACTATGTACATGACTTTTTGAATTTGAAAGAAGCAAATATCTACAAAAGAGAGTATTGAAGCTCATTTGTATTGAACAACTTAGGGAATAAATAGAAGCAAATGCATGTAGATGTTACCAAAGGTCCTCGTATTTTCAGCTCAAAGGCAAAGTGTTTGTTTCTTATCTCCAGCAAGAATACAAGTTCTGTGTTCCATCAAATATTAGAAAATGGCAGCTGCGATATCTACATGCTCTTAAACACCTTCTCTGTCTTTGTCTTTTGCATCATTACTTTGTGATCCTGAATATATTGTCACACAAAGGTCCCTGTTCTAGCATATATCTGTCCATATGGTTTCCTTAATGGAATACCTTAAGCAGACAAATAAAAAGGCATCTTCCTCTGCTTGCCTATCACCAAATTGATGTATAACCTTTGGATCCTACTGGATACACTCTCATTCCAGATGAAAAAACAACAATATTGGTGAAAATACTTTCTTTCATCTTCTTCCAGGCAGGAGAATGGAACCATTCATTTCTGAGAACAGAACTTAAGTGACTCATCCATCATCACCAGATTACTTCTTTGTATTCTGTGTGGTGAAAGCTAAGCCGATATATGTGCGATAGACCCTCCAGGACAAGACTTTAAAAAAAATATATATATTCTGAGTGTATAAATTCTTCCCTCTGTTATAATTTTGTTTTGTTTCTTTTTGGTTCTCATGTACCTAACACTGAAATATCCAATTCTCACTGAGCAAGGTCCTCGCCACTGTGGCCACAGAATGGTCATCCAAGAGTTTTTTGAATAAATGCACATTTGGACATTAACTGATACATGAAAATATTTTGGGGGTTTAGGATATGCAGTATAGCAATCTTAAGAAATCTACTTTATTGTTATTCTGTCTTGGTGGCATCTCATGTAGGAAATACAGGAATAGCTTTCTTAGGCAGTAAAGATAAAAATGAGCCTCCAAACTTGATTTTTAGGTTCCTTTATGGATGATTCTGTCTTGGAAAAAAAAAAAAAAATCTTTGCAATCCTTCACTTTTCTTAACTAAACAGTTAGGTCTTCAGTTTCCATGAGTGGTCATCCTTTTTGTGCGTTCCATGTCTGCCTAGGCAAATCCACATCACTTTTGTGAAAACCATGTACTCTAGCAAGTATTCATGAAAAACACAAGGTCTTAACTTGCAACTAAGTATCCTAAACTTTAGTGTTTTATTCTCCACACACCGAGTGCATAGGTATTTTGTGTCATTCAAAGCTCAATGTTGGAATAATAACATTAATTTTAACATATTATTTATTGATTGTTTCTTCTTGTATGCACTAAAACAGATTATTTCCATACATTAAAAGTGACATTTCTAAAGAAATTTGGCATCTAGAAACAGTTCTGTTGTTTGTTATTTTCCTTTGCACATCCAGAATCCTTAAAAAATAACCTAGATAAAGCTTTTGACCGATCATTTATGAAACGGGACTTTGCCCATGCAGTACAGTTCATTTGCAGGAAAGCAGCTGTACCTTTCTTAGTTGCTGCTCCAGTAGTGAGATAATTAAAAGTATAAATGCTGAGCTTCCTATGATAAAGTAGCATAGGTACCTTTTAATTACTAAAATCAAGCTTTCAACAATGTCTCTCAAATTAGCCTTCTCATCTTCTTCCCCTCCTCTTCCTCCTCCGTTTTCTGGCTGGTGGCGATATTTCTTCCGAAAAAGAATATCCTTGCTTCAGAGCTTTACATTATCAGTGTGCTGCTTTCTTTGACTGGATTTGCTGCAGCATAAACAGAATGTCTGTAATTAGAGAAGCACCCTTGGCCCCTCTCTGTGCAGAAGAAACCGGAGGATTTTCATGGCACACTCCCTACAGTGAGATACAGTTGCTGTCACAGGAGATCACTCTCCATTAAATGTAGTTTACAAAAGCAAAGCAAACATAGACGACCCAAATGACTGCAGTCCTTGTGTGCTCAATAAATTACTGGATTTACTGACTGGATTAACATAAGCCTTCAGGTACAGGGAAAAGAAAAAAACATTGAATCTCACTGAAAATCTCACATTACCTGAATTTTACATTTGAACCCAGAATGCTTTTTAAAATCTCATACTAGGATGACTGTTAGCATCTCTAGAGAGAGAGAACTTTTTACTTGCTTCATCTTTTCCCACAGATAATGAATAGTTTTTTTTTTTTTTTTTTTTTGGCTAGTAAATCACTTGTAAACATAGGATTTCAGAATAACAGGTCTTTCTCAATCTCTGGAGAATTTTAATATCACATGCAGTTTTTTATTTTATTCCTCTTTGAATTTTCACCTAAGTCTCTGCAAAGCCTATGTTAACTGTTCTAAAAGCCCTACTGAAGTACTTATCCCCCACCTGTGGATAACTATACACATAATCATTCATTATTTAGGGTAAAGCTGTATTGTGGAAGAATGCTGTTTAGTTGATATATCTTTACAAGCAGGATTTCCTTACTTCAAACATAGTACAGATAAAAGAAAAGCATAATGGACAGATGGTATAATATGTATTTGAACTTGTATATTCTTCCAGAAAACTATAATGTTTCAAATAAATGAGGAAACATTTAGCTGTCCAACTTTTAGCACTGTGAAAATGAAAACATTTTCAATAAAGTACCTTCCACAACACAGCTTTTCACATGTATTACAGATCTACTTTGACAGAACTATGATCTACAGCTATATACTAAAACTTTATTCTAAGCTTTTTGGAGGCAAAATATTTTTCAGGCTACAGTAGACCAAATGATACCAAATACTGCTGTGAATAATGTTATGTCTAGATCACTTAGACGGCAATCCATCAAGAATCTAATAAAAAATAAGGAAGTAATAAAGCCAGTGCGTTCAGATATATCAAACTTCGACATACTTTTCATGTGAATATTAAACAGAGTTTCCTTTTTACATTTTGAAATGCTAAGTTGTAGTCTTTTTCCCATAAGTACCAATACTGAAATGCATCTAGTTTGATGTCTGAAGGTACTGCCAAGGCCCAAATGGTTTTTGAGAACATGTAAATATAAAGACATTACTATAAAAAGTCAAAGCTGGGTCTATTTAGTTCATCTTCAACAACCAGGATTGAATATGTCATAAAGGGATACTGAAATCTCTACTGAAAAATCTGCCTCTAGGAAAAATTCTTCTGAATCCTTGTTAGATAATGTCTAGGATACATATGAAATCAGGAAGATTTATAGCCCTCACTTTTTAATTCAAAGTAATTAACTCTTGGATTTTTTTTAAGCACACTGAGTAAAACTTTTTATTTCCTTTTATTATTTTTATATTTGCTGAATAAAAAATGAAAATGTTGCCATGTATCCTTACTTCCTCCACTCTTAGATATCCTCATATTACAGTATTCTGCTTACTAGCTAATTATTTAGTAATATAATGTTCTGTTCCAAATCAAAATTTCAGAAATTTTAAAATTGTCTCTAATGAATAATGAAGTACATTTTTTTCTATAAACTACCTTATTTAATTTAGGATAATAAAAAATGATAGGTACCAACCTATCATGATATATTCTAGTAAGAAGAGCCGGGATAATATCCTGCAAAGTCTCTAGGTTTCTAAGACCAAAATTAGAACTGCAAATATTTCCTGATTCGCTACTTCACATACTACTGGGGACAAGTGTGGTTTTGGGTAGCTAAAAACATAATCAAACTCCACTGTATGCTAAATATTTAGCATATCTTTAAGATTTACAGAAGTTTAGCATACAAATGCTAAATGACTCCTTACACCAGCTAATAAAAAATGGACAAATTGTTCTTAAATTACAGAAAGTTAAAAATCTGCTGGTGATTTGAGTGCTGTCAAATACTTGTTTAGATATATATTTTTTCTCTAATAATTCCAATGTTACACCTAAACTGTCCCTTAAGAGATGAGGTTGTATTGCAATAGTTATATACCCCACTCTTCATCCCTGTGTGAATGTGTGTTTGAAGTCATTATACAAGGGTGGCAAATCTTTCTGTTAACATAGAAGCATACTTTTTTTGCATTTTATTTTATCAAAAAAAAAAAAAAAAAGATTCCTTTCACATATTCCAAAGAATAAAAAAGCAGATAACTTCCCCAGTTAAGTTCAGTTCTAAGTTCTACTTTTTATCATCTTTCCTGGACCAGATCACCACTGTCTTTGTCTCTATGACAAGTACACCACTTTTGAACTCTCTGAGGTTCCCTGCTCTCTGATATTTCAAAGACAGTAAATGCCAATCAAACACTGCTGCTGAACAGTTACTTTGCCTAGGACAGAAGATACTCTTTTCAATAGTTTCTAAGGGTTTGTGTAAATAACCCTTAACCCTTGAGAATTTATGATATCTGTATTCCATTGCCAAAAATATTAGCAACTGTTTCTGTTATCTCTTCCCTAATATTTAAACAGTAAGTTGTTTGTCCAATCCATAGCAAAATGAAATTTTAGTCTCTGCAGTAAGAGAAATTAAGGAAAAAAAAACGTGATGGGCGAATCAGTGCAAGAGAAATTCAATTCTATATTCTAGAATCCCTATTGCTATATATATGGTAAAGTGGAAGTAAAAAAGCAACAATAAAAATAAGGCTTTAAAATTAATTTTAACTACTGAACTAATGTTAGTGGAACATCAACAAAGGAAAAGTAACATCTTTCAGAAATCCAAATATATGTATAATATTTTCCAAACTGGACATTTATTTTTATTTCATTTTTCTTAATTTTACATGTGTATAGGCGCTTCAGTTGGCACACATATGTGCTTGTACATGCACTCACAAACAACACAGATCATCATATATGCTTTTCTCCCCAATTTAACAGAAGAAGCTGTGACGGGTGACAGGAAATCTTGAAATACTTCCCCACCTATCACCCAGTGCTACTGGCAGATTAATTAGTTTGTGTCTATACAGAACTATGCACTGAGTGCTGTGTAATTAGTCATATATCTTACTAGCATAGCCTTGAATATCTTCAGTGACTGTGCTTCACCAATTTCCCTTGACAAATTATGTTACTTGCTAACTGACCTTGCTCTTTGAAATACTTCCTTAATGTCTAATTTAATTTTCATATTTTGTTCTTAACACAATGGTTGGCTGAAGAATTTCACCTATTTGAAAAATATTGCTTCAGATGAGAAATACCCATAGAACAACTAAGTAAACTTAGCCAGTGAGAACTGAAATAGCAACTTAAAAAAGTTCCTGTTGCAGCACAAGTACCTAAAAACCATCTTGAACACCAAAATAAATAAATAAATAAATAAATAAATAAAACAGAAATCTGAAATCTTTTAAATAACATTAAAAAATCTAGCACTCTCATAAAACTCAAGTTCTATTGTAAATCATCGAATCATAGGATCATAATGGTTGGAAAAGACCTTAAAGATCATCAAGTCCAACAGTAAGCCTTTCAACACCATGCCTGTTAAACCATGTCCCAAAGAGACTAATCCACATGTTTCTTGAACGCTACCAGGGACAGTGACTCCATCACTTCCCTGGGCAGACTGTTCCAATGCTTGGCTACTCTATCCATGCAGAAATTTGTCCTAATATCTAACCTGAATCTCCCTTGATGCAACTTGAGGCCATTTCCTCTGGTTCTTTCTGTAGTTACTCTGGAGAAGAGAGTGACACCTTTCAGATAGTTATAGAGAGCAATAAGGTGTCCCCTGAGCCTCCTTTTCTCCAGACTAAACAGTCTCATCTCCGTTTACTGCTCCTCCTAAGGTCTGTGTTCCAGCCCCTTCCCCAGCTTTGTTGCTCTATTTTGGACAATCTCCAGCACCTCAATGTCTTTCTTGTAGTGAGGGGCCCAAAACTGAACACAGTATTCAAGGTAGGACCTTACCAGCACGGCAGGAGTATGGCAGGACAATCATTTTCCTGGTCCGGTTGGCTGCACTGTTCCTCATACAAGCCAGGAGGCCATTGGCCTTCTTGGAAACCTGGGCAGAGACCTCGCTCATGTTCAGCAGACTGTCGACCAGCACCTCCAGATCCTTTTCTGCCACACAGCTCTCCAGCTGCTCTGCCCCAAGCCTGTAGTGTTGCATGAGGTTGTTGTGACCGAAGTGCAGGACTTAGCACTTGGCCTCGTTGAACTTCGTACAGTTACCTTCGGCCCATCAGTCCAGCCTCTCCAGATCTCTCTGTAGAGTTTCCCTACCATCAGGCAGTCAACTCTTCCTCCCAGCTTGGTGTCATCTGCAAATTTGCTGAAGGTGCACTCAATTCCCTCATCCAGGTTGTTGATAAAGATATTGAAGAGCCCTGGCCCCAACACTGACCCCTGGGAAACATCTCTCATGACCAGTCGCTGGCTGGATTTAACTCCATTCACCACCAACCCCTGGGCCTGGCCATCCAGCCAATTTTTCACCCAGTAGAGAGTGCATCTGTCTAACCCATGAACTGCCAGCTTCTCCAGGTGAAGTCAGTGGGAGATTGTGTCAAAGGCCTTACTGAAGTCTAAGTAGACCACATCCACAGCCTTTCCTTCATTCACTAGGTGGGTCCTCTGGTCATAGAAGGAGATCAGGTTGGTCAGGTGAGACCTGCCTGTCATGAGTCCATGTTGGCTGCGTCTGATCTCCTGGTTGTCACACACATTTAGTGTGATTGCCCTCTAGATGATCTGCTCCATAACTTTTCCTGATACTGATATCAAGCTGACAGGCCTGTAGTTTCCCTGATCCTCTGTAGTAAATCGATCGGGATAAATCCCCCTCGAGATGCTAAGTGAGGAAGGTCTGCCACCGCTGCGCGCGACGGCTGTCCCCAGACGCTCCTGCTAGAGCACAGATGGGGATATCCTGGGAGTGCCTCCCACCGCACGCACCAGCTTTCCCAAGACGCCCCCCAATGGGCCACGTGTCCTTTTTACGGCCAGGCACCTGATGTGAGTTGCCCAGCGCCAGGTCTCCCAGCCACCCCTGGGGTCGAAGCTCCCCGAGTACTTACAAGGATAGCCGCCACAGGGGGGTGTGGCTGCTGCCCTTCTCTTCCTCAGGTAAGCGGGGTATTCCTGATAGGGTGCAACCCATGGGGTGCGAACTCCTACCCTCAAGCCCTGTCAAGAACACTTGATACGAGCCAGAGCCAACTTTATTAAAGGTAAGGGGTTTATATAAACTTGGACAGGGGAGGAGAGTGGGAGGAGATTGGGAG
>JAWLRI010001021.1:1556314-1585873 GCA_034781795.1 Crypturellus tataupa
GCGTGTGCAGGGGGGTTGGACTAGATGACCTCTAGAGGTCCCTTCCAACCTTAGGCATTCTATGATTCTATGATACAAATCAATATTTTTATCCAGGGAAGGCAGAACAATCTTCATGGAGTTTCTGATGTCATCATTTTAGTAAAGTTCTAGAAAAGATATCAGAAAATAATACAATTATCCTAACTCTTTGCCCAGCCCTTGAAATGACCTGAGTAATATATTTTTTAGTTTAGTTCAGCGAAAGGTTTCCAGAGATTGTGAAGCAGTTGAAGATAATGTATTTCTGTTCCTCAAACTGTGGGTGACGTGTATGCACAAGTAACCAGGCTTCAGAAGATTACTAAGGTTATGGACAGATAAAAGATCCAGACCCTTAACATACAGCGGCCATTCTAATATACTACTTTATTTCTCAACCTGAGTGCTGCTGAAGCAGGCAGTGAACTTACACCAGGTTAGTTCATATGAAATCAAATTTGATGGGTCTCTCAACAGACAATGAGACCAAAACGTTTATTGTAATTTCACACTGTTACTGCAAAATAAATAAATAAAAATAATAGATTTTTTTTTGACATTTCCATGAACTGCTTGATGTGTGATTTGGTATTCGTAAAACTAAGGACCTGATATTGCTAAGTTAAAAATATTTTTGTAAGAACTGTTACTATTTTATTTTACCCTTCATTATGGGCTTTCCCTCCCCCCTTTTTTCCTCCGTGATCTTGTTTAGGTGAGATTTTGAATTATGGACACAGCAGAATCCTTTGATTTCAGGGCTGCCGCTCATCCAGAGATCTTCTACATATTATTTTCCTTCTGAACTTTCCATTGTTCATTTTGCACTGTAGCAGTATGACGCTGTTTCTGTACTGTCTTTTTCCTTCAAATGTTTATCATTTAGCAATACTGAGTCTGTGTTTCAGGCAGGCACACAAGCATGTGCCTGTTTTTAAACATAGATACAACTCCATTGTCTTTGGATGCTTAACAGCTTCTTTAGCGGAAATGTTGTTTATTTGCTCCTTGGCATTAATTTGTGACTACAGAGTGTTGCCTTGTAGGCATGATTGTTTTGTAGTTCCTCCTCTCATGCTTAGTCAGGCTTGCTCCTTTCCAAATATGTGTTGAATGTGATCTCCAATAATTTAAGTCCTCAGTCACTTAAGTAGAAAAATAATACAGGAGAAATATATAGTTCTGTCATAAACGGTACATAAATTGTGGAGTAACTGAAAATAAACACACTATGGATGATATGACCAAAGTAATTTGAAAATCTTTACCTCCAATAATATTTTATGAATGAACAGTAAAAAAAAAAAAAAAAAAAAAAAAAAGACATTTAGAATTAAGTCTGCATTTAACAGGTGTGCTGAACCACCTTCAAAAAAAAGCTATGGTAATCAGGAGTCACTGCTAGACTTCCCCAGGTGTCAGAGAATGTTCCCTACAGTATATTATCTAATGCTTCTTCCAGACAAATTTTGTTATTTTTCAGAGTATGTCAGACTAGGGCACTGAGCTTCAGGCAACTGTGTCTGCAAAGTGACAGTTTGCAACTTCTAGCTCAAAGGTAGGAATAGACCTGGGTTGGCATATTGCTATTAAACTCTGTTGTATTTGGAAGTAGAGCCCTCTGATCAACGAACAAGTTCAGTTTCTCTTTATTACCACTTCCTGTGTGGTTTGGCTGTGCACAGGGGAATGACACTTAACTCCAGGGCTACTGAAAGTTATCTACTTCCAGCTGCTATGACAGGGACAAGGTGGCATTTTCCATGCTTGCCTGAATGCCTCAGCGCACTGTATCTCTGCTTTAGGATTTATGGCTTTGTTGGTGAGTGGAAAGATCAAACCACTTTATAGTGCTGTGTCAGTCAATTCTCAAACTTTAGCCACATTCAGAGGTGGGCATTTGCCCTTGGCGCCTGCTCCCTGTAAAAGGAAAACCAGTCAGAAGAATGAAGAACCCTACAAAAGCCAGTATAATTCTCTTTTAACACTTTTTAGGGAGAGAAAAAAAAAATTATAGAGACAGATCATCTTAAAAATCTTTTTGAGCACGCTAGCAATAGAACAACTGAAGTGCTTAATTATGACATAACTCTTGAATCTTTAGCTTAGTAGGAAAGATTTGTTTCATTAGTGCTTAAACAGCTGGAATTTAATATAAGAAATGGTAATTACACAGAACCATAGAATGACTGAGGTTGGAAGGGACCTCTAGAGATCATCTAGTCCAACCTCCCTGCTCCAGCAGGGACACCCAGAGCACGTGGCACAGGGTGGCATCCAGGCGGGTTTGGAAGATCTCCAGAGAAGGAGACTCCACAGCCTCTCTGGGCAGCCTGTTCCAGGGCTCTGTCACAGTAGTTCTTCCTCACATGGAGGTGGAACTTCCTGTGTTTCAACTTGTACCCATTACCCCTTGTCCTGTCAGTGGCCACCACAGAGAAGAGTTTGGCCTCATCTTCTTTACATTCTCCCCTCAGGTATTTCCACAACATATATTTAATTAGTAGAAAGACAATCTTTAGTCTCATGAGAAGGTGTTGAGCTTCACACAGAAAATCCTTCTCCTAAGCAAAGCTTATAGTAGTTTATTGCACTGTTTTTTTTTTTTTGTTTGTTTGTTTGTTTGTTTTCAGTAATATTCAGTTTTACTGAATAAAAATTACAATACTCACTTTTCTTGGCATGCATTGTGCATCTTGAATTTTTTTTTCCTGTGATATATACCACTGGCAGAAACAATTTCAGCCCCTTCTAAACCAAACCTAAACAGAGCACTGTCTGGTAGCATATAATACTATGTGTTGAAAAAGGGTTCATGAATTTTAGTATCCAGGTCCTAGTTCTCAAGTTTCTCCTTTGAACATATTGTGCAGTTCTCCAAAGAGGATCAAAGTGGAGGCAGAGGAGATGAAAGGCCGTTTGTTGAAAAGTTACTCTGATATGAGTAGATAGGGGCTTATATCCTTTGTTCTTGGCTGTATGAGATTGTTCTTTTGTATAATGTTTTCATAAAACGTATATATATATTTTTTTCTATAAGGGCATGTGAAATATCCAGGGATAGAAATATATAAAATCAATAGATTTTAATGTTTCTTTTGTGGAGATGCACTACTGATGTAGCCATAAAAATCAGTATAAGCGGTTTGCATTTGTTGCTCTAGAGCTTTTAGTTCCATTTGTTGAGTGCTGAACCATGGAAAAAAAATCATCTGAAAACTGAGGTGAATAAAGATTGTAGGCTTGCTGGGAAATTTATTTCACAGTATGATCTTCTTCCAGCTTAGGTTGTGTTGTTAAATTTTCTGTATTTTTCCGGGAAAGAATAAAATGAACAACAAGGATTTTGGAGGCAGAGGTTCAGTTTTGTACTGCAGTATTTGAGTGGCATGTTTAAAATGAGATCTCTTTTCTTGTTTCCTCGTAACATAAAATCATTGAATTACAGTAGTACTGTGGGTATTTTCCCAAAATAAACACCTGAGACTTTATTTAGCAGCCTGTTTGATTTCGGATTTTGGGAAAATAAATATCATGGAAACTTCTGGCAATTTAAAGCTAATGTCTTCAATGCAGCTGTATAAGGCATAAAATTAAAAAGAAAAAGAACATAAAAATATGTGAAATGACATAAACAGAATATTTTTAAGGGCCTGTCAGTCATGGTGTTATTGGAAATAGCACTTATTTATTATTCACTTATTTATACTTACCTTTCACTGATATTTTGACAAATTACAGAAAACTTCCTACATTTCAAGTCACTTTTTTTTTTTTTCAAGTACATCTGAATGTATCTGTGGAGGAAGGAAGCATCCATACAGTTATACTTTTTTTTTCCTGATGTAAAGCAATAAGAGAAAAGACTCTTTTGTTTCTAAACATTTACATATAGATTCTATTAGCACTTAAGCAAATTAATTTTTATGCACTTTTAAACTGAGGACTGTTTTAGCAGAAGGTTCTAACAATACTTCAGTAGTTCAGAAATCTTTTGTGAGGCTCTCTGTGAAAAATATTTGAGGTGAAAAATATATGTCAAGCTTCGAGGAGGAAGCTAGCCTCAGTAGAGTTGCCCACATGTTAAATAGGGCTGGAGCCCTACATAAGAACTGGAGCCAGGATTGGAAGGTGAATTTTAAGAAGGTGATCAGATCCTCCTTAGGATTTCTCTTATCTCTTAGGGTCAACGTGTTATAATCCAAGACCACTTTATTCTCTTAGTTTCACAGTATCTAGGGTGGAATAAGATGAAAAGATTCCAAAGTTCAGGTGGGACTTCAGGTTTAACACACATAAAGAAACTTTAGTGTTGCTACGAGTTAGCAAGTAACATGTAATATTTTTGTTATTTCTACAGCTGACAGTTTCAGAAAAGAAAGAATTTTGATAACTGCCACCTAAAAAAATCAACAACAACAGCAACCAAAAAAAAAACGGAGAGAAAAAACAACCCAGGGAAAAAATAATAAATTGCAGAGCATTGCCATTTCTATTGGGAAGTTAATATATTTATTTTTAAAAATGCCTTTTATGCATGAAATTAAGACAATTCAGGTGCAGAATGCAATAGTTTAGCCATGAACAGCAGTATTACCTATTACTATTTAGTAGTACCCTAACTTATTAAAACAAAAGACTGTTGTAACTTACAAAAGTAATCTAATAAGAGTTATCAATCAGCCATTGCTGTAAAAAACAGGAGTGAATATTATTCATTCTTGGAAATAAAACTAAGAGTAAATTAACATGTTTTAATTAGAAAATGAATCATGATCTAGTCCAAAGTATTAATGTCAACCAGTCAGTATTGCTATGGATTTTTTAAAAAATATGTTGTAGCTGCATGTTCTGAGAGAACATGAGCTTCTAAAAAAGAGAATAAAGCTTTTATAGATATAATTTCTTCTCAAATATTTTTTCTAGAAGATTTCCAATTTTATTTAAATTCTTACTAACTCCTCACTAATTCCTCACCACCAAAGTTTATTAAGTGGGATATTTGCATATAAAATATTCATCTATGTAGGCATATATATATGTGTTTATTTACTTAGTTGCTAAAACATACTAAAACATAATATCCCTTTCTAGAACACTACTTTGAATCTAGAGGGTTTTGTTTTTCAACCCATCTTTCTAACAAATTTGTTTATAAGACCTGTCAAATCTTTGAAGTACACTGCAGAATATTCACACAATCTAGGATTACACTGTTAAAATATAAAAAATGAAAATAAAAATCCCAAGAATATGTTACAAATAGGTCAGCCAATCTGACTTAATCCAACAATATGTGGTCAGTGAAATAAATATTCATTTTGAATTAACCACTAATTATAAATATTACCTGCACCTCACAGATACCTGGATCACTAATCTGTAAGCTAATTAAGCAGCAGCATCTACATACAAATTAGGATGCATACTGTAGGGAACAAAGAAATAAACTGTCAGCCAACTCCTGCAGCACTCATTGAATAAATAGAGAATTATAAGAGTTGTTTTCTTTGATGTTTGTTTTCAGCTCACCATACATTGAACATGTATTGACACATATGTTAATAAACCTAAATATCCACAAATTCTTGGAAATTGCTTAAGAAAATGTGGTATGGTTTATACTCTTTGGATTAATACTCAATATTAAACATGTCAGATGTTAGGAAACTCAGAGCTGTGACATAATACATAAAAGATCAATTCAAGAGAATAATTCAGTACCCTTCCAAACACTGACCCCAAACACATTTATTTCTGCCCCTGACAAGAGTGAAGGATCCTCAGTTATTGAGTTTTGCTGTCATAGAGTAGGAGCTCTGAAGTAGAGACTCAAAGATGGATTTAACTGGTTATGCTAATTCCTTCACATAAAAAATAAATAAAACTTAGAATTACAGAACCATGAGGATTCATTGACTTTTTACAATTCACAGTAATGCAAGATCTGACAATAGCAAATAAATTCAACACCATAGCTACCTAGAAACACATCTGATTCTGTTTTAACTAGCTCTGTGGAAGCACCCAAGTGACTAGAGGGAATAATCATTTGTGCCTTCAACTCAATCATACTTTAATGTTAGACACGTCCATTAAAGAATTGATGCAAGTGCGAGACTCCTCATGGAGCTTGGGCCATCCTTGAGAAGCAATTAATTTTCTACTGTGACTGTCATGGGGATCATACAAGACCTGCTTGATTTAACAAGTTCATGAATATGATACTTTGCCTTGTGATTTCATGAACTTCAAAATTAGCATGTAGTTTTCTAATGGACTGAGTAATTACGTTTTACAGAACCTAACTTTAGCACAGTTCACTTGAGTTGTAAACCATTCCTTATGATACCTGCAACAGATACTAATGCTTTCAGGCTTCAACTAGATAACCATCCTACTTGTCCCTTTAAACTATTATAAATGCAGTATTTCCCAGTTCTACAAAGCTGTATTTATGAACTAAAAAAATTTATGTTCCCACATTATCTTAGTAGCTATCATGTCTATTCCCTATTAGTAGCTAACAGTCATCCTCCTTTCTTATTCAAGAGTGTGTGTATATATATACATACATACATATACACATATGTACATACATGCATATATACATACAAAATATATTTACCTAATGAGCAATTCTGAAGCTCAATGTCTCTCTTTCTATTTTATATATATATGTTTGTGCCCACATATATAAGAATGGGATACTACTCTTGCTTGCCCATTTGTCAGAAGACAGTATATTTACACTGGATCACAGAGTAAAAATACCGCAGAATGGTTGAGATTTGAAGGCATCTGTGGATGTTCTTTTATGTTTAAAACCAACAAAGTATCGCATGCAAATGGGTGCCTTCACTGCATTCCATTCTCTGTAGTAGTGATATTGCCAAGATGTCTCTACTCAGAAGCATCTGAAAATGATGAAATCTGTTAGGGATAGAATACCTGCACATAAATTATATGTAATAAATATTCAAGTGAGAACAGTGCTGAAGAAAGCCAGCACTGATTCGGAAAGGCAAAACTGCTTACTTTGTCTAGTACTGCCTGAGTTTTAAAGGCATGTTTGAATTATCTTTGGACCTGATTTGATTCTTGAAGCCTTCAATTTGAAGTTATACTACAGAAAGACCAACATATATGTGTTTTTTCCATCATTTTTCTATATAGTACTTGATTTCTTTTAGTGCATAAGTGTACATTACATTACATTTTTCTGAGAATCTGCAAAGTGCAGGAAGGGCTGTTGGATGCGCATTTAGAGGTTGTAGTTCCAAGGAATGTGTGTGCCATCGCCATGTGGGATTCTCCCAAGAGCCAGGAAAGTCTTTACTCTGGTGGATGTGCCATCTTGTCCGGAAGCAACAAATACTGTTGTTCGGAGGAAAAAGCTAGAGAGATGACTGAGAACAAGTGTCTGCTGTAGGTGCTAGGAGTGATGCATCAAGGACATGAGGAGAAAAACTGAGATGCTGAGTTTTTTATAACATTTATTTAGTTTGGGGTTATCCACAGTCTTGACCATTATTTATATACTTTTTATATATACTTTATATACTTTTTTTTTAAAAAAATAGCATTAAAAATAGCTATACATGAGTTTAAGAGACATTCGTTTACATCTGCTTTTTGGATAAGCCAAAGAGTATATGTTTTTATCTAAATATAATTAATTTTTGAAAATTTTTAATATATACTTTAATATGTGTATGTTTTCTTTATCAATCCTGCTTTTTTGTAGTAAATTTGTTTAATGAATTTAGTAAAATTATGTACATGACTTATCCTTAGCATTTAAAATGATACCGTAATATAATCTAAATTTTTAGCTTCCCATTTTAACTCCATACCAGAGTTCAGAAAAAAAAAAAAAAAGATATTCAAATGCAGAACAATTTAAAATAAAATAAACTACAGATTTCCAAGTGTTTATTTTCTTTTTACTTGGAAAACTCCAAAGCTTCATTTTATCTGCATAAAGATAATTGTTTAGGAAAGGCAAATCCAAAGCAATAGTCTTTTTAACTCTACTATAAGAAAGAAAGGACAAGACCCTGAGGCTCTAAACATAAAGTCAATTCTTTATTTAGGATGCTGGACACACAGACTCAATAGCTGTCTTGACTTCTCTGGCTCACTGAGTAAAGTGCTTTTGACATTGGTCACTGAATAAGGTCGTGAGTTGAAGGGTACCATTAATTTCCCATCTTTCCTCTGACAGATCAGAATGGTATTTTCACTTTCAGTTATGAACTGATAATGCTCAAGTGCTTCTGAGAAGAATTTTAAGTTAATTGGACTGGTTACAAGTTTGGATGAGATGCAAGCCTTGTTGTTCATGGAAGGAGTACCCAAATAGGACTTGTGAAGATGATTTTTCCTCAGTTCAGTATAGAGCTGGAGGCTTTCTAGCCTTTTTGACTATACTAGCTTGCAGTATACTCCATTAAAGCTTATATCTACAGAAAATGCATAATAACAGAGGTCCCCATCAGCACACTCTCCTTAGATTGCAATTTGTGTTGGCTGTAAAATGGTTTGTGGCCTTTTGAAGTATGTTCATGTTTCTCAATTAATTGACTTTATGTTTTGAAAGATTTCCCACATTCCTTAACTATGGCCTCTACAATTTTTAATGCTAACAGGAAAATAAAGGCATGTATTTGCACAGAAAACAGGACTTTTGATACTCAAATTAGTAGAAGGAATTTACCCTACATTAAAGGCTGCCTGCCAGAGACACTGTAGCAAGGAGACCAACATGCAAAACCTTTCTCTAAGTCGTCTCAATAACCTATTTACATAAGCTCGCTTACATCCCTGTTACTGATCCTATTCTTCTTAACATTTTCTTTTCAATGCAAATTGAAAAAAAAAAGTTACTGTTTTTTCATTCTTTAATTGTTCTACTGTTTCCGACTGGCAAATGATCTTCACTTTTAATACTGACTTCACAGCCATGCTGCTTGGATTGTGTCAGACGCCTTTCAGCAGGACATCAAACGTGGTAAGGCATACAGAATATATCGTTATTTTCAGTATAAATTTCAATATTTACCTGAGGTAAAGTTTCTCTAGGTCCCAGGTGGTATGAGACATTTTTATTTTCTGAAGTCAGGAGAGGCCAAGTGGCCAGCTATACATGTAGAGATGACATACAAAACATAATTTATACTTTCTATTTTATTTATTCAGGCCTTTTAGAGATAATCTGCTATCTAGCTCGTTGCCTGGATTCCAACACTAAATCACAGAAGCATCACTGTACGATACTAACCATTTGAGGTTAGTAAAATATCATCATTTTCTAGAATAAGTGTGTCTATACACTTTATTGAACTGCTTTTCTTTGTGGTACAGTTGCTTTCAAAATAAAAGTATGATTATCCTGTGATAATTATCCTATGAAGAAGAAGAGGAAATAACAATTCAGAGTTTAATTTTAGTTAAGGGTCGGAAGAAAGGGAAACAAAATCCTTTTTCAAATCCCTAGGAAAGAGCATCTTTGCCCTTCAGAAGTCAGTTCTAAATATGCTAATAAGCTTCTCAGTGGTTTTGGCAAAATATTTTTTTTTTTTCTCTCTCACACAAAAAATGAAAGAGACCATTAAAGTAAGAGAAGAGTTAGTGAAGTCTAAGTTAATATCCATGCAGTTTAGGGATTATTTTGTATCACTGCTGTTTGCTCCTTCAATCTCATATGTAGCCTATGTAGTCTTGCTCTGCTCTTAGAATAATGGAACATTATGGATAAACCCAGTGTTGCACTGAGACTGAAATCAACTAATGTTTTAAGATTTGAATTGGCAAGAGGCAGCTTTTGGTGTAGTCAGGATTGATAGCATATATACCACTAGTCCTAAATGTGCCAAGGTCTTAAAAAGTGCCAGTAGTGGCAATGAAAAAGACAGATCTCAAATACCCAGCACATATTATTTTATCTTCCAGGTGAGAAATAAATATTTTCTTGCAATATGAGAGCAGATTAATGTAAATTAATGATATTAATATATTATTATTATTTATAATAATAGTCCACAAGGATGAAAGGATCATACTCCAAAGCAGAGGCTCCTCCAAAGGGCAGTTAGCTAGGTTATGATTATATCCAAATTAGCTTAAGTGTCTGATACGAGATCAGTAAAACCTCTTGTCTTTGCTCCCTCAATTTCTGAAACTGCAGCTAGTTCTTAAAGATGAACGATGAGACAAAGATCTGTGGAAATGGACACTTCTAATTTTAATAGTATTTTCCATATTTCTATGTAAGCCTTTCCTAGTTACACTATATAGCTACTAAACTTGAAAAAAATAGAGAACTTTAATTGGAAAAACAGATAAAGCACAACCTTTTGCTGAGTTCATCATCAGAGCGCTTGAGAAATGCAAATAATTATTTTCAGTCGATTTTAAAAGGCAAGATAAATCGTCTCACATTCCTAAAATAATTCAGTAATAATTTCACTTATATAATATAATGTAATGTATACAATTCTAATATTTTTAACCCAGAATGCATGTGTGTTCCTCTAGCAGTTATTAGGATTAAATCTGTTCTTTCAAAAGGAACCTTAGCTCTTGATAAATTATCTAAGAATTAGATAATCTGGAAGGCAATTTGAAGGTCATCAGTTAGTGTGCTAACTGACAATAGATCTTCCTCAGTAGATTATTTATAACAATATATTTTTAAAATATTTAACCATTTCCAGTAAAAATCTTTTTATTTACTTAATTATTATCACATTATAGAATTACATACATACATTACAGGCTTATTTTTTTCTGAGAAATGAAAAATTTCTTCTTTTTGTTTTGTTTTGTTTTGTTTCTAAACTCAGGCTTCTTTTATACTACTCTAAAGGCTGTTTCATAAGAAAAAAATTGCAATAAAAGCTTTTACTATGTCTTAAACATTTGTTTGTGTGGCAATGTTGATATTTTACCTTAACAGATGTATGACCCCAAAACACAAACACAATCTGAAACAACAGCACTCAGAAATGCCAGCAGGGAAAATCACATAGATTTCAGCAATGAAAAATGGATCAAAGCTGGGGGATTTGGTTATCTGTGAGACTCGTGGCATTTATACCATCTCATGAGTGGCTGCTAAGGTAGTTCATTAACCTCTCCAAAGCAAGCACTGCAGAATTGTTGTTCTGTTTATTTGCCTTTTAATAAGGACATTTCTTATCAGTCCCTTAATAGCTGTGGGGTAGAATGCCATAAAAAATAACGCTGTGGATAAAGACACATAGTACAACTGAGATTTCTAGAAAATCTGTTTCTTGTAAAGACACTCTCAAGGACAAAACGGATTGAAACAGTTTGGCCGAAAAAGACCAGGGCCTTGTTAGGAAGTTTAAGTACCTTTACTGTTTAAGCTAGACGTACAAAAGAGTCTCTAAAATATCTGAAAAATGCTATAGTACGTCTTAATTCAATAGACTGGATGGCATATGTTAGCACACGAGCTCTTTATATTCCGTGAGTAAAAAACTGTAAAATGGGAGAAATTTCACAAAATCATGGAATGCTTAAGGTTGGAAGGGACCTCTAGGGATCATCTAGTCCAATCCCCCTTCTCCAGCAGGGATATCTAGAACACATGGCACAGCATCACATCCAGGTGAATTTTGAAGATCTCCAGCGAAGAAGGCTCCACAATCTCTCTGGGCAGTCTGTTCCAGTGCTCTATCACCCTCACAGGAAAGAAGTTCTTCCTCATTTGGAGATGGAACTTCCTGTGTTTCAATTTGCATCCATTACCCCTTATCCTCCTGCTGGTCACCACTGACAAGAGTTAGGCCCCATTCTCTTTACATTCTCCCCTTAGGTATTTGAACATATTTTCCCATTTCAGTCTTCTCTATGCTAAACAGGCCCAGTTCGTTTAGTCTTTCCTTATTAGATGCTCCAGACCCTTAATCGCCTTTGTTGCTCTATACTGGACCCTCTCTAGAAGTTCCACATCCTTCTTGTACTGGGGAGCCCAGAACTGCACCCAATACTCCAGGTGCGGCCTCACCAGAGCTGAGTAGAAGGGGAGGATCCTCTCCCTTGACCGACTTCTCCTTCTGATGCAGACATTGCTTCTGATGTAGACCAGGATCCCATTGGTCTTCTTGACCACAAAGCCACATTGTTGGTTCATGATTAACTTGTCAACCAGAACCCCCAAACCCATCTCCACAGAGCTTCTTTCCAGAAAGTCAACCCCTAATCTGTACTGGTGCCTGGGACTATTCCTCCCCAGGTGAAGGACCCTGGGACAATTTCTCTTTCTGTCCCTGTCTTACTTCTGCATGTCTAAAATTAATTTCAAGAAAAGTTTTAGCAATTATTAAATTCTATTACTATTTTTTCCTTAAATGCCACTGTCTCTTTGCATATGTAATGACCTTGCAAAAGTACTTGCAATTTGCCTATTTAGTCATAATGTGGAAAACAAACAAAAATACAGCATAAACTAGCTATTTCTTTTCCATATGACTGGCTCTGGTACTGCCTTTTTGTTTCCCTGTTACTTAGTTTCCTGTAACATCAGAACTAAACTCCTGGGTAAGTGCTCTACAATTTCTGAAAATGATTCTATAAAAGTATGGTACTAGGTAGTTTTGTTGTTCCTAGACTCTTTAAAAATCTTCTTATGACAGAAATAAGTCTTTTGAAAGACAGTAGTCAAAGATTCAATACAGATTCAAAATTTGGTGTGGAAAGCATGGAAAACTCAACAGAAAACAGCAAAACACTTCAAGCAATGATATTTAGCTGTGTCATACAAGGCTGCTTTTTTTATTTTTGATTTCAGGACATCAGAATGGTTAATATTTCATGAAGAAGGTAAATTGGATAAAAAAACAAAACAATAATTACTAGAATAATTTCAAGGTAGCTGCAAAGAACAGACTGTATAAAAAGTATTCTGACTGTATACAGATGCAACTGTTCTTCAGATATGTTACAAAAAGTTTTGCCAACTCTCACCTCGTGTCCTTGGAGATGCACGGGGAATATGTTTGCCTCTCCTCTTTTAATTTCTGATTTTTCTGTTTAAATAGGACACTTCAGAAGTCTGGTATGTCAACAATCCTATATTTTTTTGTATTATTCTCCTTTCCTTGTTACAGAGTCCCAGAAAACACACTCATAAATCAAAAGTGTCTTTGAGTCAAATAATTCAAATAGTTTAGAAGTTACCTTAGAAAGCAGGGATCCTGTTGAGACTAAGGCATAAGAAAAAGGGAGTCAGGACTCAGATTTTGGCACTATTTATCGTTCAGCCTGCATTCTATGTGTATTGTGGAACATAATGCCTTAGGGTCTCAGTTTTCTCCTAAGGTCCATAAGAATAACAGCAAAATTTATTGGGCTGTGGGAGATCAAATCCAGGAATGTTGAAAGCAGCTATGGACTAGAGTGATAAAGGAACTAGAGAGGTTAATAAAACAATTGATTTGCTGTAGAGAACACATTTATAAGGGCTTCCGTTCCACATTTTTAACCTGTCCCTCAGGTCTCTGCAGCGATGAGACCACTGCCTCAATAAGGCCTCCAGAATGGAGTTATACAGCTGAGATTTTCCACCCAAAATCCAACCTCCATTGAATTCCAGGAGAACTTCAGTGCCTGACTTTTTAATGCTCTGAAAATATACCACTCCAAATACACTGCTTTTTAAAGAGCGCACACTGCATGTGTCCAACCATGCAGTGGATTTCCTACTATAAATTCAGCACAGTTTGTACATGTCACTCCTGATGCATTTGTGTATTGAGCTTGAAAGGATGGTAGCTCTTTGTTTCTCATCTATCTTTCTACCTGAACTGCTCAGTTTGCTTTATCCATATGTAGCTTTTTCCATATCTGTGACTTTATTTTCCTGACTAACATATATAGGACAACTGAATGCTCTTCAAATATCTGCTCATGACATAACAATGTGGGGTAGCTTGTTTTAGAACTCTATTCCCAAAAGCACGTAAACAAAAGGAAGGAAGGAATCACAGAATGGTTGAGATGGAAGGAACCTCTGGAGATCATCTAGACTCAAGACCCTCTGCTCAAGCAGTGTCATCTAGAGCACATTGTACAGGATTGTGTCCAGGAGGAATTTTCTGGGCAACCTAAGCCAATGGTCAGTTAACCTCACAGTAAAGAACTTTTCCCTCATGTTCAGATTGAACTGGCTGTGTCTCGGTTTGCCCGCATTGTCTCTCATCCTATAATGTTATGCAGAGTATTCTGTTAATTCTGCCTGGTCATGGCAAAAATAGAGGGAGACAGGGCCTATAAGAACTGTGGTGAAAAGTCAAGAGAATGTGGATTTTAGGGTTTTGTTTTATTTTGGTTTTGTTTGTTTTCTTGACAAACTCTGTGCCATTGAGCAAGTCATCTAATTTTTTTTTTCTAGATTGCCAAAGGTATTTAGATGTATAATTTTCCTTAATTTCAGTCAGGCTAGTGAGCATCTCAGTTCTTTATGTGAAAAATAGAGACGATTCTACTTCTTCTGTAGATCTGTTATGGATCTTGCCAGAGCATATTCATTAATGTGCTTAGTCACTTCTGTGGTGATGGTTATACCTAAGTGTTGGAGAAAATTGAAGAAGTTTTCTAGCTAATCATAGATGAACAGACATAATAAAACTGTTTATGAAGATAGTAGTTTTATAGGACAAGATATTTTAGAAATCTTCCCACCAAAAGGATCAGAACATGAAAATCCTAATAATCTACAAGTACTGCAGGAAATCACACGCAAAACTCTTGATGAAGAAAGGGGTCATAAGAACATGAATTATGGATGAATGCACTGACTGAGAATGTGGAAAGAACGGGTGGGACCAGCTGCATGGAAACAAAAAGACTACAAGAGACTAAAATGGTGCTGTATAAATGTGATTGATTTAACTTTGATGGTTTGATGAACATAATGCTGCTACACCTCAATCTAAGGCTGCATTACCTCACTAACGCTCCTGCCTGTGGTTGTAATAAACTTCTTATTCACTATCCTAGTGTTGTACATGTTTTCCCTCTTAACTCTAACACAGAATGATTTAATTCACTAATTTTGACATAATATCATTGAGAATAAGAGCTGGAATTACTTGAAAGATAGACATATATATAGATAAGAAAGAAAAAGAAAACACAACAATTTTACCAGTCAGATTTTTCTTTTAAATTTTCAAAACAGTTTTTCATGTAAAAGAGGACAAGATAAATGCTATGTGGAGAGAAGGGAGAGAGTTTCACCCTGGAGCTGCTCTCTCTGGAGGCAGTTGCACCTTCCTGTGAAGCAAATTATCTTATTCAATATTAGAGTCAAGTGACAAGTCCCAACAGAATCCATCTAATATAAATATCCTCTTTTCTTTTCCACCAGCCACCAAGTAAAAGTTAAGAGAATAATTTACTCTTTTAAAAAAGAGTATTTACTATGGGATTTTTCAAGGAGTATAGGAGAGTTAAATGTGTAAATCATACTGAAATTCAACAGAAATATGATTTTTCTCATTTAAAATGTCTTAGAAAATTTCAGATATAAAGTTCTATTTTAAAGTTCTTTCTGATGAGTGTTCAAAAGAAGGTTCCACTGTCAAAGGTCTTCGAAGTTTACCTTTGTGGACTGGTGATTGTAGCCAGCATGTGCTGACCTGACAACAGTGCAAAGAATGAAAGCGTCAACAGTGCAATGAAGAAGTAGAATTTATTGGGTGTGTAGCAGGCTCTGCTCTACTTCAAAATGGGGGTTAATACTGAACATTGGTTTCCAAATTCAGCAAAGACAAGCTTAACAGCATGTGGGCTTTTCACCCTAAGCATGGATCAATAGACAATTTTGAACAGTGCTTGGAAAGTATTCAGAGGGCAATTATATGGTTGCAGTAGGGTGGGAGTTTACTGCAGACAGCTTGGCATGACTCCTTCTCAACTGTAGAATTTGGAGAATTTCAGGCAATGTCAGGTAGTCAGCAGATTTAAGGGGAGTGGTTAAATCGTGAAAGAATTCTACTGTTCTTTAGAGTTTGCTTTTTATTGAATAGAAGACTAAGCATAACATATCACTCTGAATTAAATATGATAGTATTTAGCACAATTTATTTGGCTAAGAATATGGAGCTAAGAAAGAGCTTGAATAAAAGTATATTTGGTATAAAAAGTACCAAATGAATAACTTACTGCAAGAAATAAAAAGTACGAAACAGATGAAATGTTCAAACCAATAGTATTGAATAGAAATCCCTCTGCCAGTCCGGAGCTATGGAAAATAATAGGATTTTACAATATTAACAAGAACTTTCCTTTTTGAGTCATGACAGTCTCCTATTTACTTTAATAGGAAACTGTAGATCAATTTTATCAATTTATCATATGAATAAATTTATTGTTATGAAGCAACAACAATGAAGTCTTCTGACTTTTCAGGGACTGTAGTCATAATGAAGAACCCAACATACTCCTGTACAGATATCCTATGAGAACAATTTGGGAATGATACTGAAGTAAGAGTCCATCCTGTCTGCTCAAATTTGCACCAGAATGCTGTTTTTCTTTTAGAACTATGCTATTAAAGTCATATAGCTTTCTTTCTTCAAATGAATTGATTAACTTACAGTGCTGATAGGACTGTTAGAAAGTTTTATAAAACCAGTGCGTTATGCTTAATCTGGAAAATATTTGGAGAGGGCTTACCTTTAAACTTCATTTAAACAATTAAACAAAAATAACTCTTAAAGTAATAGAAATACAAAGATCAACTTTTTGTGTGCATTAAATTTGCAAATGTCTTATTGTGCTTATGATTATCAGCTGTCTGTAAGTGAAAAAGGAGTACCCATTATAGGAATGGAAAATTATTAAAAACACAAAACTCAAATGTACAATATTTACTGTTTTTCATTAATATTCGTTATTATTATTCTGACTTGAGACGAGTAAAGAATAGCCTTCACTTTCCATAAATCATAAAGATTTAAGCTAATAGATTCACAATTCTCATTTGAAGGATGAAGGATTTTAAATAAAACGCTCACATACTTTCATCCTACTTGAAGTTCTTAACTTATATAATGAAATTTCAATATTTTACAAAAATAGCTGCATATCCAGATTTTGGTTTCTAGGGTTTTCTAGGACAACTTGTTTAACAACAAAGAAGTTTTGCAATAGCTGTAATCCTTTTTTTTTTTTTTTTTCCTCCTATTTTGCTCCCTTCATTCTACTGCAGAGTGCTACAATCTATAGCTTTTAGTTTAGGAAAGGTATGTTTTTATTTATTCATTCATCTAAAATCTTTATTTTGCATATACTTGTGCAGGCAATATAAGTGAACATGCTTGAAAAATACTCTTAAATAAAAAATCAGGTCTATAAAGACAAACTGTATGTGTAATTATAAACCAAAAAATGAAAAATCAGATGCGATTTGAAAATTTTAAGAATATAGTTATATGCTGTTTGTATATCTGTTATTGATAAAGTATATGGGAAATATATGCATGCAATCTCCAATGTGAACCTTTTAATAAAAAAGTACAGAAGTGTATATTATTTAAAGATTTTAAAACTTCACACAGTTAATTGTAGTTAATTTACTAAAATACTATTTAATTACTTTTTCAAGCTCCGAGAATGTTGTTAAATTGTTTATCATCTCCTTGACTCTTAAATTATACAGACCATTTTAAATACATTGAAGTTCTGAAATTAAAAAAAAAGCAAGAGCAAAATGCCTGACACAAAGTCAGGCAGTTCACATTGATTATTTTCATTGTTATTATTGATAACTGACACTTTTTTATTAAAAAATTTTATTAAAAATTTTTATTAAAATTTCTAATAACAAAGTTTTGTCAAAGTGCCTGCTAGGTATGAACCATGTGATTACCACTGTGTTGCAGTTTCTGATATCCAATTGCAAAGATTTCAGCAGTAGACCGGGGCAGTGTATAATAACTGGAAGACTAGAAGAAAGAGCAGTTTCACTAGTATCAAAAAGAAGATATATTTCCACATAGCTGAAGACTATTCCTCTTTCATTAACTCGGGGATTGAAGATGTCATGTACATGGAATTTTTTCCATATTTCTGCCTAATTACTAATAGGTATTCTATGCTGTTATCTCTGTAAAAGGAACAATCTATTTCCCCTCAGGTTGAAGAAGAGATATAGTAGAGTACGAATTTGTGTGTAACATCCTGCAACAGTTTTCTTATCGTGCCAGCGATGCCGTGCAAAATAGTGAAAGCATATGTGTGTGGAAGTTCAAAGTACCACAGTCTATTCTGGACAAGAAGCAGTGACTTTAAGGTCTTCCCAACATGACCCAATGAGTCAGAATCATTATCCTGTTTCTTTTTCTTTTCTTTTCTTTTTTTTTTTTTTTCCTCTTCTTTTTTAGTAAGAAATGTATCATATTCTAGCTGCAGTTGAAATAAAGCTGGAATGGTTTCTCAGGTGAATTTTCATAATGGCATTGCCAGAATTTTTCATCTTCATTGCCTGACAAGGCATGGCTTTTAAACAATACAATCAGCTTAATTAAGCTAATGGAGTGAAAATTTTCTATTGCTTTTCATGATAAAGTCTCCATTCATTAGAGGCATCAGACCCGCAAGATAAGTAAGCTCCAAACTGACATCTCTGGACCACTAGTGCTCCCTGGTCCTATTTAGGGGAACTCACTTCTGTCCTACAGGACTTCATATTGGAAGATCTTGCTCATTTCTTCTAGATTAATCTTTTCATATGCTCTGAAGCACCATTCTTCTTCCCCTAGTCTTCTAGATTGGCTTTTGTTTTGGGTGCATTGCAGTTTCTGCCTGTGCCACTCAACAAGTGTGCTCTGTTGAGTGAGAGGCAGAGGAGACACAAAGGGATGATGCACACATATCTCACCCTGGATTTCAGGCACAATTTAGAGTAGAAAAAATATAGATTTATTTCATGTGTATTTTAAAATACTTCTCAGTATAAGTGAGAAACATTCTGATATTCATTGATAATCACAAGTTTTTACAACGGTTTTAGATGTTGAAAGATCTTTTCCCTTGAAAAATATAATATATAAATAAAAAAAAATGCAAGGCAGGAATTAAATCCTAGGTAAGGTATACACATCAAGAGACTGTTTATTCTAGACTGTAGACTGCCATTGACCTGGACAACTGGGTGGTGAAAAACCTTATGAAATTCAACAAGGTCAAGTGCACGGTACTGCACCTGGGGAGGAATAATCATAGACAGCAGTACAGGCTGGGGATCGACCTTCTTGAGAGCAGCTCTGCAGAGAAGGACCTGGGCGTCGTGGTGGATGACAAGTTGACCATGAGGCAGCAGTGTGTCCTTGTGGCCAAGAAGGCCAGTGGGATCCTGGGGTGCATTAGCAAGAACGTCTCCAGCAGGTCGAGGGAGGTGATCCTGCCCCTCTACTGCCCCTGGTGAGGCCACATCTAGAGTATTCTGTCCAGTTCTTGGCCCCCCACTACAAGAGGGAGGTAGAAGGAGTTCAGTGCAGGGCTACAAGGATGATCAGGGGCCTGGAACATCTGCCCTATGAGGAAAGGCTGAGAAAGATGGGCCTGTTCAGCCTGAAAAAGAGAAAGCTGAGAGGGGACCTGATCAGTATATGCAAATAGCTCAAGGGAGGGAGTGAAGAGGATTGGGCCGGCCTCTTTTCAGTGGTGGCCACCAACAGAACTAGAGGTAATGGCTACAAACTGAAGAACCGAAAGTTCCATAGGAACTTAAGGAAAAAATTCTTAACAGCAAGGGTGACAGAGCACTGGAACAGGCTTCCCAGAGAGTTTGTGGAATCTCCTACTTCAGAGATCTTCAAAACGCACTTGGACGCATTCCTGTGCCACATGCTCTAGGTGACCCTGCGCATGCAGGGGAGTTGGACTACATGATCTCTAGAGGTCCCTTCCAACCTTAACAATTCTTTGATTCTATGATTCATCTAGATAGTACAAATCAAACAATATCCACTTCCACATCTTTGGATTCAGCAACTGAGGGTATTGAAACATGAATGGTGCAAAAAGAGAATATAAACAGAAACGGATACCCCAAGAGCTTTTACTCCAAAAGACTCCAGTCCTCTCTAGCTCCTTCACTACCACTGCTTACCAGATTAATATTAATAGTCTCTTGTTGAAGCAGTTCCTTCTAAAAGCTCTTAACTAACTGCTTCAGCTTATTGAGTGAGCCCTATCCCTAGCAGGCACTAAAACAATTTGACCTCCTCCCTTTCACTTTCTTCTGTCTATCTTCTTTCTGTTCTGTATAAATCTGGTTAAAATTAAACTATTGATAAATTAGATAGTATGATATATTCATATTCTGACCTTAATTTCTCACTGTAGTCCTTAAGAAAGCAAAAGTAATATCTCAAGAATTTTGGAGTCAGTTTAGAAATGAACAGTGATAAAACTACCTTGTGATGACAGGCTTTATATGTAAACATTACTAGAGAGAAATTCAGAGCAAAACAACATTTTCTGGTATGATACAGAGTACTGGACATAAGATGTATCAAAGAAACACCACAATGCATTAAGACACTTTACTCCATAAATATGTCAAAATTCCTACCAAGTGAATATATGCAGTTCAGATGCAGGACTGCACTTTTCATGCACTTTTTTTCCAGTTCTTTTTAACAGTTGTGAATCATGGACCAAATGGAATAACAGAAAGTACCTTTAGCCTTGCCTCTGCTAAATAAACTAACATTAGGGCGACCACCAAAATCAATGGTGCAGACCATTATCTCACTACATTATCTCCACCTCATCTTCCAGTAGCAAACCATGATAGGTCTATATAATCCTTAGTTATAAGCATAAGTTTATTGCCTCAGTTTAAAGTCCTTTGTGCATTAATTCCTTTTTCAAGAATCTCTGATTAATAAAAAAGAGAAATTTTACTGAAGACCAAGGGGAGAGAAGCAGGGGAACAAGAGGGAGAAAGATAATCTGAGCGATAGTTAGATATGTCCCTATTTCTTTATCAAAATCTGTGTTATAGTACTTCTTTTAAACCTGACATTTGTTACTGCAAGTAAATATATTTTAGGTTAAGTTTTGGATTTTTATCCTGCTTTCCTTTCTGCTTTATCTTTCCAAGGACGTAACCCTTTCATGTTTGTATTTAGTCATACAATATAATTCTGTATTGTAGATTCTGGCCTCCCTAAGAGCTGTAGCTCAACTTTAGAAGCTGTAGCGGAAGGTGCTTACTGCAGCTGGCTTCCAATGTTGTTTATTTACTCTTCCTTGGAGTACTGCCAGTAAGCAATGAACAATAATGCAGCCTGTCTTTCACTTTCCTCTCTGCACCTGCTGTCTTGCAGCTAACAAACTGAAGTAAGGTAAACTTTCGATTACAAATGGATGGAAGGCATGCCTCTTAAGGGAATAAAAATGTGTTTTGTGGAAAAAAAAATGTTAAGTTAATAAAGCCTTGCTTGGACAGTCTGTGACTAGGATTTACTCCCTGCCAAAATAGAACATAAATCACTTAGCTCTAATATTGCAGTTCAAAACTTACTTGTGCTTTGAAGCATCTTTTTGTTTGAATAATATTCTGGTTTTGCATGTGTCAGACCTTCCTCAGTCTGAGAAGCATAGCAGATGCACAGTGACAAAACTTATACAGTAACAAGGATCTTTTCCATAGGGTCCCCTAAGGATCCTGGTCTGATAAATATTTTCAGATGCTATTTACATACCAGTCATAAAAGACCCAAGGTAGATCATACAAGGCTCATGCCACACGATAAAGATTACAACTTTTATATATATATATGTGTGTGTGTGTAAATATATATGTGTTGAAGGAAGAGACAGTGGACAACATTAAATAAATACAAATTGTTTTGTAATGCTCTTAGATTTATTCAGTAGCATTTAGTCTGCATTTAGTCAATCAGAGTTCAAACTCCTCCCTATATAGGAAGCATTTGAATATGCATCTCCAGTGTAATGAAACTTAGAGGCTTACTCTAATGGCCATTTCCTAAGCTAACCAACAGAAGCATTCTGCCTTAAAAATTATTGTGAAAAAAGCAATTTGAAGGCATTCCTATATGTTTACGATTATGCCTGTGTTTGCATGAGAGAGGCCTAGTCTATGTTTGTTTGAATGTTGATATTTTTATATAAAATTCACATGTAGGTGTTAGTCCTTTTTGTGTTCCAGGATCTACTGTAACACATACATCAGAAGTTGCAATGCTGATATAAAACTGATGGAGGAAGCATTTCCTAGTGTTCAAATTCTTAAGCTAGGTTTATGGGAGTCTATTTGTTAATGTTCCCTACTGCTACACATAATGCACTGAAAAACAGTAGGTATTAGCTTAGTAAAGCTAATGTGAAATATTGCCAATGACTAAATGGAAACAGTTTTGGATCTACCCTCATAATGTCATTGCACCAAGTGCTGAATTACTTTGTTCTTTTGTGTGATCTCCTTAAATTCAGTGAGCTATCCAGATATAAATATAGGAAAAAAAAAATGTGTATGGTATTATGTGTAGTGTGAATTCCAGGTATCTAGTAGAACACATTTGCAGAGAATTAGAGTCACAGAAATGGTGGCTATTTAGTCTTTGAGCATCTTTTTTAACCAGGGAGAGAAGAATGAAGGATTTATTTTCTTTTTTTGTTCTTTTTTTTTTTTTTCAATTCTGAACCAACAGCTTTTATCTTTGTAAAGTTTACGAGTCCTCTTAGACTATACCAAGTCCTGCTATACAGTGAAGAATTAACTACACATGGAACTAATTAGTAGAAGGCTCTTCACTAAAGAAATGTTTTTGTCAGGCAGATACAAACACAAAGGTGAGATACTCTGTCAGCTGAATAATTTTAATCAGTAGTGACAGTAAATGTGCAACGTGTAGGAGTGAAAGGGCACAGAACAGATGCATGGACAGCTAAAGCCTTGTCCTGAGCATAGTTTATGGCTCTGGGAGGGAAGGTCTGACTGCTGGAACTGTGCAGAATATGCAGATGTTATGTTTAAGATAAAACGATTCTAAAATCCCTGGGAGAATGAATCAGACATGCAAGTGTCAGCATCTGGTAGTGGTAATGCTACCTAGATACATCTTATGTACAAAATTTTTAGAAAAAGAGTTGCAGAGGCTCCTAATAGTACTTAACTCCTAACTAAACTTTCTTAACTTTTTTTTTCCTCAACTTTGTGAGATTTGCACATATTTACATTTTTTAAGGCTTAATAAATTCATCGTCTTTGAGAGCTAAGATGTGATCCTGTGAAAAGCTGAATGTCCTTGACTCTACTTGATAGCAAACACTTCACTAGTTAGGAACCCTAGGTGTTACATTCAAAGAATCAGCTGTAAGACAGTACTTTTACAGCAAAGAATGTAAAGTATAGGTGAAGAGTGAGAAGATAACAGGACTGCATAGAAAGAATAAGTAAAAAATAAATAATCTTTCTATGAATACAAGTGTCAAGATCATGAATACAGATGGAGTGGAATAAAAAAAACATTTCTTCTTTTTACAGGCTGCATATTTTAGTGAAATTTATACCCAAGGGTTCAGTCAAAATATTCACGGGACTCTGAGAGTAAACAATGAACTTTCATGCAAGGTCAGCTTTGGAAGGTTGGTCTCATTCCGGGAGACCACCTATTACTAACACTTCCCAAAAGTTTAAAGGCTTATTCATTAAGACTCCTCTAAGGCCAGTATTCAAGTTATTTGATATATTTTCATTCAAATAATAATAATAATAATAAAAAAATTCCAACATCTGATTTTGCAGTAAATATTCAAAATCCATATAGACAGATATGCAAGAAGAAGAGCATTTTTGTTTGTGAATAGATTCACAGAAAGTGAATGTTGCACTGATATTTTGGCTTACATTGTGATTTTGTGCAGAAGGTTTAGCTGAGAGCGTTTGTGAAAGATACAGCCCTCAGATTTTCATTGCAGTATGATTTTTCAATGGAAAACATTTCAAATTTTTAACTATACATATATCCATTGTATTTTTTATCAAACTATCATTTTCCCATTAAAAATCAAAATATATTTTTAATTTGTTATACTTAGTTAACACTTTCTATTGTGAAAAGATTTCATTTGGGTTTCATTCTGCAGAAGCAAGTGGTGTTAACTTACTGTATATCAACATATCACATATTAAACACTCTACAGTTTTTTTATTTCTTATCTTCAATAATAGTCTATAATATAGCAAACTTAGAGCCCACCTTTTTTGTTTATTCAGGTCAACTTTGCTAGTCAGTATACCGGGGATTTCTCATCATTTTTTCACAGTTAGAAATTTTCTGTTCCATGTTATTTTTGCACCCTGATATGGACAGTCCAGGCAGGAATAATGGTATTTATTCACTTTTATTTGCTAGAATGGGTACACAGTCCCCATGAGAGACTAGCATTTAGTCTTCTGAAAAAGTATATACTACTTCAGTCCCAGTGAAGAAGAAAAGATCTAGGTCTTGGCATTTGCTCACAGCTGACTGCAGCTGACATTTATTTAGGTACTTAAGGTGAGATGACAGCTAGACCTTTGAGGCCACAGGTTGTAACACTATCGTTTGTAAAGCGGACACATGTCCCTCCTAACACGGAGCCCTTGGTGTGAACTTATTTCTACATTTGATATTATCAAATTCAATATTATCATTATTCAATATAATTAGGATCTACAAAATATCATATTAATTTAATTCCTTTAAAATATGATCAATTTCTCCCTCACTCTTTAGTACAACTACGATTACAGGAAATTGCTTTGACAGAGAGCTTTTTGGCAACTACACTAAGACAGATCGATAGAACATCAAGCTCATTGTGGTGTAAACACAAAAAGGTTAACGTTTGTTGTAAGTGCTTTTTACCAGTAATCTTGGGAATCATACAAAAAATACATGACTAAGATATTAGGTGACTATTAACTGTGTTAGATTATAAATACTTGCTAATTCTTATAATTTTAATTGGTAAATGTAATAATTAGTTATTAGGAAGGACATTATCACCTAGGCAAAAAATCTGCTGCTCCTTAAAGACAGAAGAAGATCAGTATTTGTAGAATAATATCAGTTGTCATGGAAGACACAGGAAAATGACAGTGTTAGATCCTGCCAGAAGACATGCTAACATTAGACATCTTGAATATGTCCCTAATGTTAAATAGAAGCAGACCAGAGATATGTCCCCATCACAAAAGGTCAACTGACCCCCTGTCCACAATGAACCCCTGTCCACAATGTTTAGGGATCTCCTCCTACTTTTAAACTCCTCAGGCGTTATGTTTTGCTTCGGGGGCACTAAGATTTACTTAGGAGAAAGACTTTTTTTTTTTTTTTTTTTTTTTTTTCATTTCTAAAAGCATAAAATAACCTGAAGGCTGTATTACACTCTTCTAGCATGGTGTTATTCCTGCATGAAGCTTTTGGTCTAATTTGCTTTCTTTGGCTTTGGCACAAAAAAACGTGAATGTATTTGTGCACCCCTAAGCTTCTGGGATAATTCTGGAGGATTAACATCAGTGGAGAAAGTCAAGCCTAGTGCAGGTCTTGCATTTAACTTTGGAATGAGCTTTCTCCAGAATGGTGACTTCAAAGGATAGAAAGAGAAGCCAGAAGCTCAAAAAGGTGTAAGCACAAACCACAGACAGTGTATTATTGTTGACCAAAGGAGTGCAGCCTCGAAAACTAGTTATTGCTGCAGAATAGTCTGCCCTGGCTAAGGACATTGCATATGATCAATCCCACAGCAGATCTGTCCTTTTCTCCAGAAGGCACAAAACACTGAGCTCTGATTTGACATTTGACACATTTTATATCCTCTATTCAGCAATGGTGTAAAGTATTGCCTTTTGCCATATCACTGGGTCAACTAAAATAGAATTTGAAAGAGCAGCTTGTGTACCTGTGTGTTCCGCTCCAACCTTGACCTGCGACAAGGTGATTCATGCAGTGACCCAAAGTCAGAGTGTGCAGGCAACAGGAGTTACAGTGTAAGCATATTAGCAGTGTGGAGCTCAGGGGTTCAGTGTGCATGGTCCTTTTTTTTTTTTTTTTTTTTTTTTTTAGTTATACTCTATAGAATTATTTTCCAGAGTACAAGCACAAAGACTATGTATCTCATAGAAGGCCATCAGAAGACCTTAAAGAAACTTATGTAGTATGTATGGTTCTGTTGCTTGCCCGTTTCATAAAAGCCAAAAAGTCTGAATGATGTTGTCTCAGAGGACATTGAAAAAATGAATACGCACAACTGCTTTCTCAGATTCTCAATCAATAAGAAATAAGTTTGACTTTGTAGGCTTGAAGTGAACTTTATGTTTTTCACCTCTAAATTACTGATCTCAAGAAGTACCAGTTGATATCTAGGTCATTTTCAGTTCAAAAGTCTCAGAAGGACAGAGGTAAAAGGGGAAAATGGGAGGAATCAGAAAGCAAGGTACCACTCTGTATTTCTAGTTTGCTCTAAACTCTAAAACATCTTAATAAAAATATTTCCCTAAATCAGACTGGCTGTATCTCCCCTTTTCCCTTCCCTCCCTATGTCATACAACCCAGCAGTGTTTAGCTTCTGTATTCTTAGCTTTTGACATAGAACAGTATGTGGAGGATTCTCTCACTGAGAAGAGAATCTTAGTTATTCTTTAGTCTACTTTTTGGCAACATTGAAACCACAGATTTACATTTTATTTATATGATGTTCTCTGTTTTAAAATAAGATTTAGTAGCAAATGTTTCAAGTTCCATTATAATTAAGCAAAGTATAAAAATATGCTATAAGCATTACACAACCTTCAAAAGAGTCAGTGGTTATAAGAATGTGTTTGTTAAAAAGTGTTTTTTGTAGTGCTACTGTAGCATGCTGGGGAAAATAACTTTCTCTGTATTCCATAATGGTGATTGATATTGACTGTCTTGATCTACTTTCCCTGTACTGCTACACATGTACTGTGACTTTTTGCAGATTTATTTTTTTGTCTTTCACTTTCTCACTTTGTCCTCTTGTAATGGTTCTCATATATCTTTTAAGAAACAGAATATTGTATATTTTAGAATGTTTCCAGTTTATGAAATTTCCTATTATGTTTAAATAATGTAAATCTATCATACAATTCCAGAGGGAGAAGAAAAAGTTAAGAGGGCTCATTATAAAAGAGAACTGGTTTAGATGAGTTCAAGTATGAACTCTTCAAGTATAGAAAGGAAAAAAAAATAGGCTGAATGTTTGAGAAGTGAAAGTAAAGGGTAAGAGAAAGAATATGTTTCAGAGTCCATGACAGCAGATATTGATCAAGAATCTTAGCTTTTGGAACCCAAACATTGATGTAATCTAAACTTTTATTTGACAAACACATTTTTTTGTGCTTGTTTGGAGTGAAGGTGTCTCTCAGTTCAAACCATCTCAATTTAATATTTCTTTGAATATGTGGCCACTGCAAGCAACTGCCTTTTCTGCTCAGAGGCAGCCCTATTTCCCCAGCTCGGCCCTGGATCTCCTATACAGCACATAGGTAGTAACTGGGATCCAGAAGCTTCAGCAGCAGTTGCGTTAACTCAGGCTTGCATTTTCCATTTTATACTGTTACACTGATTCTTACTCTCCCTGTCTCTCTCTAGTTCTTTTGCTCTGAGCTCTGAAATCAATTCAGTACACAGAAGTTTGAGGGCTTTGCACTTCATTCATGGTGATAATGTTTCTACTTTCAGGATACTAAATATTGTTCCCTTAGTCATTGTTCATACAGCATGCTTGCTGCCCTAAAATGATTTAGGAACATGCAATTTAATGATTAGTTGCCATACATGAGTCAAGCATCCTCTCAAGCATTCTCTCCTAACCAACAAAAATACATTTAAATAAAAACGAATGAAGAAAGAAGACATGTATCAAATCCAACTTCTTCAGGTACACAGATCAGGCACGCATTCAATTGTATTGAATCACATAGTGCTAACTGCTTAATATGGAAAGAAAATAAACAAACAAATAAATGAGTTTTATTTGAATGAGAATATCATAAACTGAACAGACTTAGCAAAATGCTTGTGTTTCCTGTCATGGTAAATAATAAGCTCAGCAACAGTTCATCACATTTTTCTACATTTAATGTGAGCTATTCATAGTTGTCTCCCAGGAATACATCTTTGTGGCTAGGAGGATATAATGTTCACATCAGAGACATGAAATGTTTCCTATATCTATACTCTCAAACATAAGAGTACATAACTGCATTTGCTAAGGTGCCTTTGGTGGAGTCTGATTGCACTTCATCAAGGAAAAGCAGTGACTCTAAAGTAGCCTTCCATCATCAGAAATATGGTTGACAAGTTCAGAATTGCATTATTTCCTCCTAGAGGATTATATTTCCTCATTTAACATTGTGATCCTCAAGTATCATTTTGTATGTCTTGAACAATATTTTTTTCAAATGCCAGTTATTTTAATATGCAAGAATTTGCTCTTATATGTAATTTTCCCCCCAGGTAGGGACATATTTTGCATTTGTGAATTTGTCTTTTTCTCAGAACTGGGAATTTGTCATTCTCAGGGTGGTCTATTAATTTCTATGTGTGTGATACAGACTGTGTCAATCCTCTTCCTTTGTAATTTATGTCCACAGTGTTAACTATAGTGCCACTAATGTAATAGAAAATGGTAAGTATATACTTGAAACTTGTGCAGAATTCATGACATAGTGAAGATAAGTGCCTCCAAGGAAATACTGCCTAAATACAGGGAGCTTCAATTACTTGGCCTCTGGTTTGCAAGTTGTCCTTTACTTTCTTGCAACTGGTTGACATCAGTACATATTGATAGAAAAACTGATGATCAGAGGAACCAATAAAATCATTCTATTATTATTATTATTTTTATCATTATTATTACTTCTACGGATGTTAATAACAAAATAACTGAATCGATCAAAAAATATTAATAGGATATACAGCTTTTACATTTACACAATGTTATTGGACTCGAACTCAAGGGTCTTTCCCAACCATAATGATTCTGATTCTATAATCAACATTAATCCTAGACTAAGCTTTTTGGTACACATTTAGAATATTTTTATCACTTACCAATTTTTTAGCATTTCCAATAAATGTCTATATCAGAAGAAATTCTGTAGAAAGAAAAGTAATTCAATGGAAGTTTGTACAGCAGAAGCAGGTACTATAATCCTTAGTGTTGCGATAAGCGAAGGGCGCGACCGACGATGTTCTCGCGCGTGGCCCCGTGCGTCTGGCCCGCGCGGTATCCCACCCGCGTCCCAGGCCGAACTTTATTAAACCCTCTCCCAACCGGCCCACCGCCACGGGAGTATACGGGGCCCACCCTCGCGGTGCTGCGTGTTCTTTTCCCCCGCGATGGGAAATCCCCTTTCCACCCCAAGGGGCGAGGCACCCCCTTACCGCTCCGGCGTACAGCTATCAGGGGGTGACAGCCGAAGATGTTCCTCGGGGCACCACCCAAGGGTCG
>JAWLRI010001021.1:1595583-1616914 GCA_034781795.1 Crypturellus tataupa
GGAACCTTTATTAACTGAGAACAGGAGTTTATATAACTTAGGGAAGGGGAGAAGAGTGGGAGGAGAATGGGAGGAGATTGGGAGAAGAAAGACAGGAGCGATCAGGGATTGGAGGGTTGGTGTCGGTAGGCGGGCGGCCAGGAGCGGCAAGACGCTCCTGACCCCCACCCTTGGAGCACCAGACCCCCACCTTTGGGGTTCCAGCACCTTCTCGAAGGTGCTGGACCCTGGGCAGTCAGGCTTGAGGGCCTGACTGCCCATGCGCAGCCTGCAGGGGTCGTGCAGGGGGCACCGGTACCCCCCTGTACAGGCACCTGCTGCACATGCCCACTACCGGTGTCACAAAAAGGTCACAATACAACCCTATGGGGCATATAACTCCTAACTTTCTTAAACCCCAACAGAAAGCAATGCTCAACTAGAACCTAAAGTTGGCAGCTACATTTAAATAATGAAAATGAGTAACTCTATGTTAGGTAACTATTAGAAGCTAAGAGAAGGTAAAGGTTCATTTGGGGATAGGATGAACATTCCTCACTTTTAGTGACAGGAATGTGAAGGAAAATTACTTCAAGAAAAAATAACAAACAAGACTTCAAGTAAACATTATAATTCATGATCA
Organism: Crypturellus tataupa; assembly: GCA_034781795.1. Lineage (NCBI taxonomy): Eukaryota > Metazoa > Chordata > Aves > Tinamiformes > Tinamidae > Crypturellus > Crypturellus tataupa. The sequence continues at coordinate 1,596,206 of JAWLRI010001021.1, forward strand.
TCATATTGGGAGTGAAAGAAAAATAAAAATGCAGACATAAATAGGATTTTTTGAATAAAATGAAGTTTTTTGAAGATAATGTAGGACACCAATAAGTTTTGTTTACACTTATAATTTGAGTTATAATTTGAGTTATTATCTTGTCTTTTATACGTATATTGGTTATTGCTTATTTGTAATGATTCATGATAGGTAGCTGTATATTAAACAAATGTACAGGATTTTATTATTTTGAAAATATTTTGGTATTTTATTATTTTGAAATTTTGAAATTTATTATCTTGAAACACAATATATCAGAGTGAAAGCATGGATAACACCTTCAGATTAATCCAATATGTCTCCTGTAAAAATGACATCTGGATATACAGGAGTATGAGGTACAGAATACCCAGAGGAGTCTTTCACTTTCTTATAAAAAATCACATAATCACAAAGTCATACTTAAAATATTGTCAACATAATATCTGAATTCTCCCATTTGTGTTTCTGAAAGTTACAGCATAGATAATATTCAATTAAAAACAATATAATCCAAACCACACACATGAATACATGCTCATAGACAGATTGCTTTTTACTTGAAAGCAAATTTGAACTCTTTGTTTTTTTGTGTGGGGAAAATCTGCATAATACTTATATACTTATGAATGTCATGATAAAATTATCCACCAAAATGAATTAAGTTGATGAACAGAGGTGGATGCACAAGGTTATGTTACTCTCTTGCTTCAGGTTCTCTACTGACAGACAAGGAAATAGTAATGAATTGCCACTCACTTTTCTTATTAGCCCCTTATAACTACAGTTCATCAAACATTTCTTTTAACTGCGTAACTGGGGAAGGACACACTCTTCTAAATGTTACAATAAATCATTTCTGTGAGCAATATTATAAAGGAAATCTAAGAGTGTGCTATTTCTTCTTCACTGCTGATAGGTGGCAATTACAGAAAAATAGAAAAGTAAAAGGATTCACTGATCTATAATACTCCTTCCTTGAGGTGGTATTATTAGCAGCTTTCTCTTTGTCCCTTATATCTCTGTTCTGTACTGTCACCTACTATACTGAAGTTCAAGTACTTCTGTAAATCCACTCTATAGTCTGTCTGTTTATACCTTCAGGCTACAAAGTGATTGGCTGAGTGCCTGGGCAGTGATACCAAACTTGAAATATCTTCTTGGACTGTTAACTGCCACCTGCTTGCTTCCACTGCTGGGGAACTGCTTAGGTGTTGCCAAGAGGCAGTGTTTTTCACTTTTTCAGAGGAACTGCACAATTCTTGGGTTTCGGCAAAGTTCTCATAAACCAATGTTATAAACAAGAAGTTAGAAAAAGCTAGATGATTACCTTGATGAAAGGCTGAAAATGAAACAAAAACATTTTGAAAAAAATTACAGTGATTTAATTCCTTAGAATTGGATGAGTTTTTGGACAAGGAACATACTCACTATTCCTTTTTCCTTTGTGCTGAAGGCATGAAGGACATGGCTTTATAAAACATTACTTTAAATCTTTAAAAACAAACATTGTCCCTGGAAGGTCATAATCTTTGGACAGTCAAAATTACACACTGCCATTTTGTTGGAACTTACCTCAAGTGGAAATGAAGCTTCTCTTGTCCTCAAAAACTATCAATACACTAAAATACTCAAGAGAGAGCTCAGGTTTTCTGAGAGAATTTACGTTTCTTGTTCTACCACAAATATTACTTCCTCCTTAATTTTCACCTTTTCATCTTCCTTTTATGAGGGTTTTTTATTACTGTTTTTGTACTGTTTTCTCTCCTTTTTTTTTTTTTTTTTTGAGTTGTGAAGATTTACTCTTTAAGAAGAGGGCTGCTTTGTCCTTTAAAATACTCTGCTAATAGTATATATTGGAGAAAGTTTGCAGTTGAAAATCAGTGCTGCAAAAGTTAACTAACAGTGGAATATAGTTTGAGGTCAGCATTAAAATTCTTTACTTCATCAGCTCAGTTTGCATAAGAGTTGGGATCCTTATACTGATTCCAGACAACAAAAAATGCCATTATTTATAGTACCATTTCCAAATAAATACAATTCATTGCATTCAGAAGATAGGTAAAGAATTTTAACAATAGATAGCTGTTGTATTATACTTGTCACTGTAGGGAGTGGAGTGGAAAAAGGTATCATGTTTGAGAATTTTTTTGGCAGTAAATTACATATTGGGTCTCATGACTGTTTGCATCAGCTGCAGATCTAGGCAAGAATATACCAATGAGAAAATATATTTCTGTCCCAATTTTCCTGCTTTGAAATACTATTTCCTCCCAATTTCTTCTTCTGTCTGTCTCCCCAACCCCTTGTATATTACTTTTCCCTTTTGGCCTACCTATTCACTAATGAATTTCTGATTTCCCCATCAATAAAAAGCTTTCTTCCTCATGGCTTCAGCCATTTTACTTCTCTTTTAGATAATTTGATACCCTTCATATCCTTATCTACCATACTCTTGTTTGTCCCACAACATCTGCTGTCTTCTAAGTTTTTATTCCTCCCCTACTGTCCTGAAACTTTCAAAAAAAATTAAATGAGCAAGAAACATATGTCTTACTTTTCAGGTCTGTACTCATCAGTCCATCATGTTCAGACCAGTTCAGGCTCCAGTTTGTTACTTCTTTGGCAGTTTGGAGTTCAGAGTTAATAGGAAAATAAGAAATGCATGGACTCTCTGAGCCCAGCAAAAATCAGGAGATCTCTCTTTAATTTATGCCACATTTGCTGGTTAATTTGAAGGGTGGCTTGAGAGTTTTTTTTTTTTTTTTTTTTTTTTTTGTAAAAAGACCTGAGACCTATCATTTATTTGAAAAACTGTACAGATACCCTGAAAGGGACTGAATGACTGTCTGTTTTAAAGTCCTCACTGAAATAATGAAAATATTAATGCCTGTTAAAGAGATGTCATGACCACTTTTCTCTACATGTACAGTCTTTTTTTTTTTTTTTTTAATTCCTCCAAACCTATTTTTGGAAATGGTGGATTCACTTATGTCAAAACTTGCAATGAAAGTGATGCAGCACACAGTCCACTCCAAATGTCTAAAGTTTGGCAAAGATATCAGCAATATTTTTTTTTTAATCTAGTTATTCCCATATTCTGTCCCTCACATATACACATCAAACTGTGATGTTTCTATTTTGTGTAGTTCACTATTAGGCAGGGCCAGGATTTGTATTAAGAAAAGCTAGTCATAATATCAAATTCCTATCTACAAATTGTACTGAATGTTTTGAATAGACAGGAATCATTTGTCTGCAACTACTGTTTTGCATTTTTTGAATTGTTACCTAGATCCCTAGGCCCCTGAAGTATTCTGACATATGCCAGAGGTAATGATTTAGGAAAACTGTGAAGTGTGATACTGGTTAGGCAAATAAAGAAAGATATCTCTGCCTTGCATAAGTCATTAAAAATAGTTTTGATAAGGTACTCATGCATTATTCAGTGACAAACATTTAGTAATGGAAAGTTAGAGGGCTAAAACACAAGAACAAACAGAGCTCATAATTGTATAAAAGCTGGGACATGTTTCATTCTGAGGTAATAATAAGGGAAATAAATCTGACATTTTGTAATCTCGTGGAAGTGGGTAAGCCTTTTATTTAAGGAAGATGTATATAGAAAATTATATTTATGTAGAAGATGTTGTGAGTTTCAAAGTTTGAAATTAAAATTGATTTGAACTTCTGCAAAGAGGTCAAATTATTTCCCCACTCCTGCTCTCTGTAGTTCAGCTACCTATCATTGTGTAGCAGTAATATAGGACCAATATAGGATACTTCAATACTTCATGAAGAATAGATGGGTAAAGATACTGCTGTATACTGTAACTGTTTTTCCCAGTTCTAGATCATACTCTCGAATTTTTTTTCTTGTGATTTATCTTGAAGGAACATTAAAGAAATTGATAAAATAACATAAAATAAGATAAATAGGATCACAAAGGAATTATAACTTGTAAGGAATAATATTTTCTTAAAACGGAGAGGGAGATGTAGGATTCCAAAAACTACAAAAACTATTCTTCTAAGAACTGTTAAAAGGCTTAAGTGATCAATGAATGAATTTGGGCATAATATAGTCAATATAATTTTCTAAAATTATTAAGAGACGCGAAAGCAATATTACTAGAACTAGCTAACATCTTTATTAATCACATAAATTTATCTCATAAAATTATTAGAAATACTAATTTTAAGGTATACCATTTTCTTGTATCACCTCTTTTTGTGGCAGATTCAGAATAATTCTGTAGCAAGTGCATTAACTTTATTGTTACATGCAGCATTTTGTCTTTCAGCCTCAAGTATACATTTCCTGATACAACTCTGAGAGAAAAATAGTTTCCTTTGAAAGCTGTGGCTCCGGGAGTATTGTCATTGGCAGTGTTATTTCAAGTACTAAGAGAAAATTATATTGCTGTGTCAGAAATACTAACTTCCAGAGAGATATTTTATTGTGGCAGGATGACAGCTTAAAAGAAAGGTGGAGGTACAGAATCTAAGCATTCCTGTAACTCATTATCCTGCAAATAGATGGATCACTGCAGAGCAAAAGAAACAACTGTATTCAAGAACAGTCAACAAATTTCTGTGTGAATAGTTACTGTGAGAAGCCTGAAATGAGGAAAGTTGAAAGCGACTTCTGTGCTGCTCAAAGACATACTGCTCAAGCATGTAGGGGGTGAAGCTTCATCTCTCCAGTTTATTAAAGTAGTTCATTTTTAATTAAGCAAGAAGATACAGCAGGGCATAAACTGTACTGCATTAACTCATAATGCAGTTGCTCATTAACTCATAATGTGTTGCTGCTAGCTGAGGGGCTGAAGGATAAGTCACCAACAACACAACTAGGCATGAATTAGCACCACTGAGTGTTCATTTTGGAGTATCTTATGGTCACCTCACAATGACTATATTATTTTGAAAATATTTATATTGCTGATTGAGGATGTGCACGAATACAGCTTTATATGCTCAGCTTACTCCATTTTTAAAAGTCTATACATGTATTTAGCAAGGGAGAAATTCACTCCTTCTGGCACAAAGCCTATTTACTATGGAAGAAATGGGAATAGAAGAAAGGAATAATAATTGCTCTTTTTCATCCTGTTGTTCCAGTGGCTTCATTTTCTTTCAGAGGCTTTGAATGCAGAATTATCACAACTATGCAATAGGTGTTGTTTAAAAAGTTAGTTAGATAATTTTAGAATTTGAAAGTTTTTTGTTCTGAACAGAGTATAAGATTCTTCTTCCTGTTTTGCTCATGTATATTCAGAGCAAAACCCTGGGAGCGCAAAATATTAAGTCCCTTGGCTTCAATGAGCTTCTCAGTATTCAAGTAGAAGGAGAAGATACCATTGATTATAGCTGGAAAAAAATGCAATCTGTCTGAGCATTTGCTTCCTCCTCTTTCTCCACTGGAGATTGAAGGTGGGCCACGCAGCGTCTGCTGGCACACTCAAGCTCACAATGCCCCAAACTCCAGGCTGGATCTCAGTTAGCTTTGGTACAAAAGCCGAGTGTCACTGTTGTGCTCCACCTGAGACCCTATATCCCACTCACGAGAGCTCAACATATACAAAATGAGAGCATCAAACTGCTGGGACAGAAATGGCTTGCATTCAAGTAACTTGGAGTGCAGGTGGCTCATGATAAGTTGAAAGGCCTGTTTCCACCTGAATCACCCTGCACTACTGGTGCTTGGCCAGGCTTAGGGAGAGACAGGGACTCCTGAGTGGGAGCAGCAATTCTAGCTCTTGGAGCTAGCTGGGGAATAGCAGGCTATGCACACAGAAAAAAAAAAAAAGAGGAAAGATTTTGGCACAGAGTTTCCAAACACATAGCAAAACTCTACATCCTGGGCCTTAGGCTTATCAAGAGCAGCTCTTTTATCATATTGAAGGAAAGTTATTTCTTTCTTCTAGAAGAAGTCTTTTAAATATATGCATATATTTTTTTCAGTAAGATCTTGTAAAATATAGGTATTATTTCACACACACACACAAAAATCTTACAAACTTAAATACTTTTAATACCTGTATTACAAAGTTCTGTAATTTCCTAATTGCAGTTCCTTTCTTTACCATTCCTATTCTTCTTCCCTTTTTTTTTTTTTTTCTTTTTTTTTTTTTTTTCATTTAGCAAATGAAAATAATTTGTGACCTTTCCTTCATTTCAGAGCGTGCAGGGGTGTTAGCACTGAGATAGGTCCTGGTAATATAAGTTGACAACAGGTTCTGTAAATAACATAATTGAAAGTCAACTTCTGTGATAACATGAGACAAAATATATGGGAGCATACTGCATTTGAAGCACCCTGCATGATTAGATTTCTTTCTGATAGTGAAAACCAATTAACAACACAATAGGATATGATACAAAGCAGCTTCCTCATCCCATAACAAAGTAGTTATTGCATCTCTTCCAAGCATCATTTCAGGATTTTCTTTTCCATATGGTATATGAAAGAATGTAATTGGTACCAATGGATTGCTGCTTCTGCCAAAGGAACTCTTTGGTAGGCTGTAATTCAAGATTTTTTCTTGATAATGGATAATTAGATGATTGAATGACCATGTGAAATAGGTGAATTTTATTATTCATTAATGATTTGAGTATATGATGATCTTATTGCTATTAGTTTTGCTTAATGTGGTATTTTTGAGATAGTTAAAAAGGTATAATGTCTATAAATAATACCAAATTACAGAAAGTGATATAGAAATGCAGCAATATCTGCTGGCAATACCGAGGTATCATATGGCATGAAAATTGCATAGTGTTATGCAGTCTCAGGGGTCAAGTAATCCATTAGTTTCATGAGTATAGCAGCAACTAGAAGTAGAAACTTCATTAAAGTAAGAGCACTTTTATATACTCTCTCACAATCATGTAGGACTGAAAATGTCACTCACGACTAGTTCTCACTTGTAGTCTGAGTTTGATTTGTTTTAAATAGAATGGACTTTAACTAAGCTACAAATATAAATGATTAAATTTCTTGAAAGGAACTGAGGAGGAAGGACATAGTGATTCTGTCCTTTAAAAAACTTTGAGAAGAATCAGCAACAAATCAGTATAAAGTTCAGAAATGGCCCAAAGCTAAACTAACTTAAAATAGTCTTTAAAAAGTCTAGTCATCATTCTTTTTTACCTACCTTAAGTGAAGCAAAAAAAAGTTTAAACAGCTTTAATACTCAGTAGCATGAGGAATGAGACACCAACGAAAGTCCTGTTTTATTCAGAAACAGATGTATCCTATTGTAAGGCTTATGTGTGATATCTGTGAATATGCTTACTATGCAATGGGAAGGCATGAAAACATCTTATTTGTATGTATCTCACACAATTAATGTTAACACCTGCACCTAGCCCTAAGCAGAATTCATTAGGATTGCCTTTCTGAATCAGTCTTAAAAATGTTAAACTCGATACTAAAATTACTGAAAGCAGAATGAAGTAAGTACAGCTTCAGTCATATTATACCTATACAGGAGTCATAGAATCATAGAATCATAGAATCATAGAATGCCTAAGGTTGGAAGGGACCTCTAGAGGTCATCTAGTCCAACCCCCCTGCACACGCAGGGCCACCTAGAGCACGTAAGGAAGAAGAAATACTGGCTAATAGTAGAGTCTTGACATGGGGTTACTCGACTGGACTGTATTTTTGTCAATGATGGCGAATAATAAAACCAAAGTTAGAACAACTGAGATGACTGAAAGTTGGTATCCAGCAATTGTAAGACACTCTGAGACCTAAACCTGGCACTCTCAGGTTTAAAAGAAATGTCTTTTATCACTGATTAGATATAAAGGAAGTTTTGTGTCACCTTGGAATGAAATGACTTAATTTAAAAAAAAAAAAAAAAAGAGCTATAGTTTAAGTATGATTTATAAAAAAAATCATATAATCAGACACATAAGGAATCCTCAGACAAACACACTAAACGTAGTATTCTTTTTAGTCTGGTTAGTGAGGACTATTTTTGGCTCTAGGAAATTAAGAATTAGAAAATTTAAAAGAAGAAATAAATTTACAATATCTATGTTTGAACAACATAAATATTATCTTAACCTACTAATCTAGTTGATATTTCACTCTTTTTTTATCAAATTCAGTTTCCAGTGTCATTAGCATAAAAGCAGAGTACTTTTAGTGGGAATATTTTTGTTCAAATGTTATACAAATATCCGATAGAAGAATCTGTTCCAGTGCCTCTCTAACTATAGCTTTTTGAATCGTCAATAAGTTTGACTGGTGCTCAGGCAATTTGTTTATAGTCTTAGTGAGGTTTGACCTGTTTTTTTTGTTTGCTTTTGCTTTTTCTGTTTTAGATTAATGATACTGTAAAGAAAAATGATCACAGATAACCAGGCTTGTAATGACAGTGGCCCAAATGAATATTTGAAAGCCAGTCCCTCTTTTTATTAGTTATATCCATTTTATGTGTGACACCTGATAAATTGTTTACAAAACAATATTAGATTAACAATAATTTGCCACAACAATTTTGGAGAAGTAAGAGAAAGGAAATAAGATATGAAAGAAAAAAAGGTCCTTCAGAATTCTGGAGCTGTCATGGGAATTTTATTACATTTGAGAACAGTCTGATGTGACAGAGATTCTTCACAGACATTTTAGCTTTCAAATTAGCCAATGCATGCAGCATGGTATGCTTTTATAAGACTGCAGGATAGCTACATTAATGTCCTAATATCTTTAAAATCAAAAATCTGCAGAATTATTCACTTGCCATGCATACTGAATATTAATGGCATTTAATGCTGCAGTTTATTAACCTTTTACATTAGTGGTCAGAAATGAAACATGCTGGGAACAAATTCATGACAGAAGGGAAAAATGTTCCTGACGGCTATTGGGCTCCATTTGACAGTTAATAAAAACCATCAAGTCCATATTATGTTAGATTAACCAAGATCAGGATTCCACTTGACAAGTCATTATTATTAAAGGCAAGTGGAGGGTATTTTCAAATACACTCTGGAGTGATGCATGTTAAAATATGTATGGCAAACTCTTGAATGTCAAGGACATTTTGTGCAGTGTGTAATGGAAAACTGTATGTAATGTGCATTTGGGGAACTATTTTATGTACCTCTGAAGACCTCAGAGCATCACAATGAATGTTTTATTGAAAGCTGTCATACGCTGCACTAGGACCAGCTGTACTGCAGATATTTATGGACAGCCATCAACGTGGCAACACAGTGCTTCTGCTAACGAAGAGCCTTTCTGAAAGGCCAGAATGTGACTAAGCACTCTCCCCTCACTCGTTGCTGTTTTTCCTCTTTCCATTCCTTTTACCTCCTGCAATATTGCAACATGTTAACTTAGGACTGAGACTCATACATTTTAAATGTAGTAAAACATTTCTAATCTTGGCCTTCTTACTGTACAACTGCGCTATTCTCCAGAACCCTATGGCCTCCTTATCCATTTTCTGGGCTGTTACTAGGTTTTATTTTATAAAAGTGATTTTTTATATATATATATTTTGCTGCTCCTTTCCACTAACGTTTAGAGTCAGGCTTGGATTTAGAGAGTTCAGGGTTTTAGGGAGTTATTTGATAAAACTAAACTTAAAAAAAAAAAAAAAAAAAAAAAAAAAACTATAGTGAGATAATCAAGGAGTTATAATCCTATGTTGCCATAGTTTAGGGACTACAGTGCTATGCAGGAATAAAAACAGATTCAGCTTTGTGGTCAGTGTCTTTAACAGGCAAACACCTTCATACCCATAGTAACCGTTATGCTCTAATGAAGGAATAGTGTTACATTGAACAAGATTTCAGAGTTACTGCATTGAAAGTAAATTTGCAACAAACCCTCTCCTATGGTTCACCTGCTACTTTTGCCTTGGGAATTACTCTCAATAACTGTTAACATTAATACTAAAAAATACCCACCAAGATTATCCCACAATACTCTCCAAGTCTCTGTGCTCTACCTGTCTCAATGAATAGATTAGGCTCATTTCTGAGTTGACCTTAAGGGGATGTTACACTTCTGATACAGTATCATCACTCTACACTTGGGCTAGGATGTAGGAAAAATTATTAAATGATGAGCAAAGACCACAGCTGAGACTGTGCATAAATTAATGAGTATCTGATGGCCTTGAAGATATGCCTAGTAGAGTAGACATAGTAGGATAAAGGCAGCAAAAGCAGAGCATAGACAAGTGGTTCATCTACACGAAAAATGTAAGTTAGTTAGTAGTGATGCATTTTCAATATGTCCACTACTAATTCTTGCCCTTTATCATAGCTAAAGATGTACCAAGCTATGGGCATTAATGTTATTTGTAACAATATTCTCCATTTACCTAACTGTATTTCTATAATTTGCCCATAATTCTGCATTAAAAAAAAAAAAAAAAAAACTTTTCCTTGTTATGAGGATGAACTGAAAAAAAAAAAAAAAAAAAAGTATACCCTCGATTTGTGATAATAAAGCAATTACCTTACTACTGTTATATTCAGTTTAGGATTTGCAGAAATCCTTTCTATCATTTATTACACTGATAGGAGAAAGTACCGCACTGAATGGCAGCTCTCTTGACTCAAATTATTCACTCTAATTTAATCTGGCATATAAAAGACAGGGACACTCATTCACAAGGGGTCTAATTCTTACCTAATAAAAACTGACATAGCCTTATTGAAGTAACTGTGTTTGTGCCCATTCAGCACAACATGAAAACACAAAATGGAATCATAACTCATACAAGGTTCTTCTAAAATTGATGTAGATGCTAGGGAATAAATAGATTGGATTCTCCTGAGGGAACTATAGTAAGTCTAAATTTTTCATATATGATCATAAGGCCAAAGGAGTTCTGACAGGTCCTGAACATAGCCATTATCAGATCATCCTCCACTTTCCATTATTTTCACTGGGACCTCACTTGGCTGTTGTCCAGCATGAAGAAAGAATTGAAGGGGTACTAAAAATGGTACATGGTCACTAACTCAAATTTCAATTGTCTTTCAGAATTGTCTGAAATCATATGTAAAATTGTAATTTATTATTATTCCATGAAAAATTATTAACATTCTATTTATTTGAGATATCCGTTCATTTTTTGTTTAGAATAATAGGAAAAAAAAAAAGTTGTTTGAAGGAGAATTATAAGCCAAAGTAAGTTAATCAGTAAAACTAATTTTTAAGGTTAAGACCAACCACACAGTCAAAACAGCTAGTTTAAAATCTTATCATCTCCTTAAATAGCTCATAATAAATGTCTTAGAGAAAAATAACCTCTGAGAAATTTTAGATAGATCACTTGTAGCTTTCTTCAATTGGTCATTTAGGAACATCTTCAGAAACAAGCTTAATATAGATGATTACATTTAACACCAAGGTATTTATTTTCCATGAAGTTATTTAATTCACAATGTCCTTCTGCAGTGAGGTTTATAATTTAATTATGAACTGTGTCATATATAGATATATATATATATATATATACACTTTTGCTTATCTTAAAAACCACTGATAAATTTATCTCTTGTCCCCTTATTTATTTGTTACGAGAAATAGAAAGTAAACATTCCTTATCCACCTTTTCCTGACATGCATGATTCTATAGACCTTTTCAAAATTCTCTTCAGTCAATTATTTTCCGGGCTAAAGAAAACTTTTCCTCTTGCAGAAGCTCTTCTATGATTCTGAAAAGTGTCTGTCTTGCCCTTCCCTGTACCTTGCTCATTCTATGATAGGTGCAATGATGGTAAAAAGAGGTGGCCAGCAGTACATATGAATTTCAGGTGTAAGGACAATATAAATTATTAAGTGCTATAGTGGTAATTTGTTTTCAAATTGCTTTATAACTTTTCGTAATGTCCTTTATAGACTCATATAGAATGATATATGGGAAAATTATTTCCTGATGCTAAATAAATAATTTAAGGTTATCCAATGGTTAGTACATATAGGTTGTTATTTTTTCCCCAGCTGTGTTTCTTTGGATTTAATTATGTTGATTTTACTGACATTTCACTTTTTATCAGGACATATTTTTTTAATATTTTTGTTTTTGCTGTTTCCTTTTCTTTTTGATCCTGCTAACACTTTTATTATTTTAAATAACTTTGCATAGATCTGCATACGAGTGCATCCATTTATTTTTAGTATTCACTGTCCATAGAATCATAGAATCATAGAATCATAGAATGCCTAAGGTTGGAAGGGACCTCTAGAGGTCAATATTCAGATTTATAAAGATAAAAGACTTAACATATTAGCATGGTTTAGATTCTGATATTAGATAAAAAGGAATGATGTAACACTAACAAACACTACTATAATATTGTATCAAAACAACAACTCCTTTGTCTGTCCTTCAAATGATCCTTACTGTCTCTTTTAGTCTCAGATTTTACATAGTCTTAGATTTTACAGAGTTGTTTCGGTTCTGTGCACTTCTATTAAGTATCTTATTCCTACAAGTTATTCATTCAGTATTGACCTTTGTAATAAAACTCTTTGAATGAGAAATGCAGCATACTGAAATTAAAGGGGTGTTATTTGTAACTCTTCAGCTCCTGTATTAAGAGATTTTTAAGGGGCATAATAGTGCTTGGTCCAGCATGATTAAACAACACACAAAATATGGAAATATTAGAAAATCTGAAGGAAAGACTTCAGATAAAATTATATTTTATCTCCACTAAATTTAAATGCAGATGTGAAAGTCTTGTCTTTTAAAGATATTATAAATAAAGTAACAATAAATACAAAGGAATATAAATAGTAATATATATAAGTGTCAATATAAAAACTATGTAAGGTTTTATGGTTGAATTCTCATTGTATTTTTTTTTTTACTTTCTCTCCTTCTCTTCTCCTTCTCCCTCCACAGCCCACCTCCAATTATAAGCCATGGTAGAAATAAAATTGATTATTTTATCCTATGCAATATTCTCAGAGTATTTAATAATGGCCTGTTCTACACATCATTAAAATTCTTTTAATGAATCAGAATGTGTTGTGGGTTTGTGTATAATTCACAAACCCTCATTAAAATACTTTACATGTTATGCATTTGTATGTGTTTTTACAGGAAATAATGTTGACAAAACCATTTATATGTCAGTATGTTTTGAGATTAAATCTTCTTAATCTGTAACCTGTACTGAAAAAGGGGACTTTTGCATGAAATCAGAACAGAAAGTAAAAAATTGAAAATATTTGCAGATCAGCCCAAGTTTAGATACCATATGAAGTTCTGGAAGAACCTTGTTTATAAAATCAGTGTATTGATAACATTAAACAGTGCCCTCCCCATGGCTTGAGTATTCCTCACACATAGTCTTGCAAATGGGATTACACTCCCAGAATAGTTGCAAATCATGCGTATCACACAGTAAAAAAAAAAAAAAAAAAAAAGGAGAGAAATAATGATCAAAAGAACATTAAAAAAATCAGTCCCTATATTTGCATATGTATGTATTTATATGTCAATATAGATATTTACATTGTTTTATAGACATATATTTTTTTACCATTTTGAAAAGGGGAAAACCACGATGGCTAAAGCTCTTTCATATACAGCTCTTCAGCTCAACCATGCTGTAAATCTTCAGAATTATAATCAAGATAGGCAGTTTATTTTCAACTTTGAACCATTCTATTTATTATTTTTTGTTCTTTTGATAAAATAAAAATTTATATGTTTACACTTATTAATTTATTTAATAATAGGCTTACCCAAAACATCAAAGTGAACAATGGGCAATTTTCATGGATTAATTACATAAATTCTAGTTAAGAGAATACTTTCGCTTACAGTATAGCAACTATTTACTCAGATATATTTCTTATTATGTTTACTCTTTTTGAGGAGGTAAGAGCGTGTTGAACTCAAACCTGCTATTTGCAGTGAATTTATACCTTTTGTGTTCTGTTTGGTATACAGAAGACTAACTGGTGTTTTCACTTTAGGAACAGAGAGTCACAATATTTTTTTTTAATAATTGAATATTTTGATTTGAATAATTGACAGATAAATTTGAACCACAAGTGGCATTTAAGGTTCAGATCTGGATCAGGAGTCCAGTTTAAGCATTGATCTGGTAGGGTGAAATAAAAAGTCTAGGATATCAAAAGAATATCAAAAGTCTCCAGCTCCCTGTTTGTGCCTTTGGCATTTCTCTTCTGAATTAACTTGCTCTGGATTGTCACATCTCATTTCTCAATGCAAGTAGTTTTGACTTCACAAAGTGTCAGTTGTTGAATAAGATATTTGATAGTTAAGTCTTTCCTTGTCTCTCAGTCTCAAATACCTGGTGACATTGTGCCACTATGGGCTGCTAACTTTTTTTTTGGCAGAAATTTTCACCACCTGAATATTTCTTGCTGTGTAGTTGCTGCTATTGTTTACTCAGAGCAGATGGGTTCTTTGCTGCTTTTGCTAGTACAGTGAGCACCTGTTGAGAGTCCTACTGGTAAAATCATGCTGGGTGGTTCATGGCAGAGGAATTATTTCAGAGCCAGATTCTTACAGAGCTCAGCCGTGTCTACTACCTGCTGAATAGACAAGACACTAGCATTTGATTTGGTACCAGGCATTTTAATAAAACACCTGAAAAGTAAAATTTGATACCATAGTAATGTTACTTATGTAGAGTTTCTACTTTTTTATGAGGAGGGGGAAGAGGGGAGCAAGTTATATTAGTATAGCAGGCAATACAACTATGAAATTTTTATGAGAATAAAAGAAGCCATCCCATTACAGAAAATCTTCTAGACATGGTGCTAAAAAGAAGCATGTTGAGGGCTTTAAGTAAATAGCTATTTGTCACAGCTAACTATATAATAAGGAAAGAAGAGAAAGTTTCTCTATTTTATTTATACTCATTTTTCATAGCATTTACGTGAAAAAGGAGGAGGAGAACAGGGAGGTACAGATAAAATTGTGCCAGAAACCAAGCATTTTTCAAACAGCTCTGAAAAAAAACAGACAAGTTAACAACTGAGATTTGTTGCATTGCATCCTCCGATTCAGCAAATCATACAAAGCTGTAAATATTGAAAGAGATAACAAAGTAGCTGAATAAAAGCTTCCAACAGTTTGTGAAGGAAAAAAAAAAAAAAAAAAAAAGTTTTTAAGAGAAAAAAGAAAAAAAAAACAAAAAGAAATGTTAATTTAGACATTACCTTCTAGTTTCTGATATCTGTGGCCCAGGAATATAGTTTCCAAATGATGAAACATCATAATTTGGAAGCATCATGATTTCAGCTGAACTTCATAGGAAAGCCAACAGCACTATATACAGGGTGCATTGACACAGTCCAATAACCAATTCCAACTGTTTCCAGGAAGAATTCTTCTCTCTTCTTCACTTCTCTGAATCCTCTATTAAGATAATGCTTCATTTCATCTTATAGCCATTCAATAAACAATGATTAAGAATGCCAGATAGTATTGCATAAACTTAATAAGGTCCATAGAAATACTGTAAAACCGAAGCTTAATGGCAACCATTCCATTTTGGAATTTAGTCTTCTTCTAGCATAGCTGTTTATGTTTTTTTTTTTGCTTTATTATTATTTATTTTTTAATGGCCAGCTTTCCAGATGACAGAGACTCTTACTGCAAAAAGATATCTGCAGAAAGATATCTGCACATAGACATTCCCATAGTAAATTGCAAGATTGCTCAAAACTGCTCAGGCATATGTGCGCCCTTACCTTTCCAATGGTGTAGACCTGCTTTCTGAAACTCTTTGGGACCCTCAGGGGTACACTGCTGAAGTAAATGTTTGAAACCACCTTTTAGGATAAATGGCCCAAGTTTCTGAGTTCCCATGTCCGTGAAAGGGACAGACCTAAACTCATAAGCATCTGCCATTGTAGTATTAATATATGGACCGTATATCCCACTACTACTCTAGTTTGGATTTGTGGTTTAGAAGGTTCACAGGAGAGGAAGTGAGCTAAAATGAGTTGTATTCAGTCTTTATACCTCATTAGCATATGCCACAAACTTTAACAGATTCCATAGGGTCACTATTCATTAAAGACTTTCTAAATACTGCCTGCCTTAATTTTAGGTCATCAGTGCTTCAAGATTATTTTTAGTTGGAGTGGTCCACATGATGAATGAGTGGCTAGGAATGGGTGGTAGGAATCCCCTAAGACTTTCTGTTCTCATGTCAAGAAAAAAAAAATCTTAATGTGCATGACCTAATTGAATTCTGAATCCTGAAAAGTGAATTGATACAGAATTTAATGTCCAGAGTTGAGTACAGAGCTATTATTACCTGCACTTAGACAAATTCAGGAATCCAGCAAATCCATTATAACTAATTAATATCTGTAAGTAACTGAAGAGTCATTACTAAATTGCTCCTATGTGAATAATGGGCAGTCAGAGAGCAATTAGCAAACTTTTTAGACAGCTTTTGTTAATCAATCAATAAAATATATATTTTTTTCCATAGTCACACATAGTTTTCTAATAATTTTTACCTACTTGATAACATTTAAATAAAACACT
Organism: Crypturellus tataupa; assembly: GCA_034781795.1. NCBI lineage: Eukaryota > Metazoa > Chordata > Aves > Tinamiformes > Tinamidae > Crypturellus > Crypturellus tataupa. The sequence goes on from JAWLRI010001021.1 coordinate 1,612,759, forward strand.
ATGAAGATTCTGATTTTTTTAAAATAAGTACATTGTTCATTAAACAATAAAAAAGTTATTCTTCCTTCCTCCAAAAAAAATCAAGAAAATAAAACAAATCCTCTGACTTTCTATTCTGAATTAGAACCAACAAATTTGAGTTTAAGCAGATTGAAACATTGCTTTGGATTTTAACTCATATATTTTCTATTAGATTTTATTTATTTTAGTGTTTTTTTTTTTCTTTCTTTCTTTTTTAGGGACAATTTGCAGAAGGCAGATATTTAAAACAGTCTAACATTTTGATGAACTTTAGGTCAAGGGGAATACTTATATCAGTGCATCATTTCTAACTAAGTCATATAGATCTATGTGTGTGTATATATATATACGTATCTCACACACCTCATTTTATCAAGGAAAAGAATGTTTCAGAATAGAAGAATTTGACAGAAATGTAAAAAGTTTTTTAGAAATAGAGAGATATTAAAAATTACTGTTATGTCCTGCTGATAATTATATCCTCTCTTTTTGACAACTATTTTCTTCCAACATTAAGTCCTGTTAGTTTTGTTCATTTGAGCTCTCTACATTTCCTCTAGTGACTGTTTTTCATAGAATAAAATCCACTCAAAGCTCTTTGGGAATTCAGAGGGGTTCAGTATTACTCAACTCTTTACTCCGAGCTTGTTTAACTCTTTGAAGTTCTCGCTTTACATGCTGTGTGACAAAGGAGAAAAACCCAGGGGAATGAAATTCAGATCCCTTGAAGGTTTTATCTAGAGATGATTTAAATCCTAACTTCATCTCATGTTTGAGATTAATACTGTATAAAAATTGTATCACTCTCACTACTATTGTCCCTTTGAGCTTCTGCAAGTGGACAATGAAACTCTGCAATGTACAAAGAATCATTTATCAGATTTAAGCACTGAGCAGCTTCTAAATGTTATTATAAAAGAAATAGGGTCACTGCCATAAACTCTAAGCCATTATTTGATTTTTCAGTAGCTCTATATTTAATTTTATTGTTGAAAATTTCTTGCCCATACCTTCTTATTATTGTGAAGAATAAATGCCTGCCCTCTTGAGGTTGTATTTTTTATTATCTATTGTGCCAGTTTTCCTTTTCCCAGCACGGTCATCCGAGAACTTAAAACAAGAAACAGAGTGCCACGTTTTCAAGTCTTTTTTTCCCCATCCATCTGAAACCTTTTCCCTGCAGTTAAGGAAGACTGCAAATTATCTATTGGCACTAAAAATCTCCAAAAAGCTCCCAATGCATTTATCCTCATTAACAGTTACCTCCATATTCTCATTATTAGAGATAACCCATGAGGGGATCTTTCCCTCCAACTGGCAAGTTCAGTAAGAAAAAAAAAAAGATGTCAATTTTATCATTTTTATTCTGAAATCTACCCATTTTATTTTATGAATAGTTCTCATAGAAGTCATTTACAAATGGTATTGCCTATAGGACATAGAAAATAGCCATGCAATTTTTTTAGAAGGGCTCAAAAATGGCTTAAAGGAGTTGCATTTTTACTGCCCTTCTCAGCAATTTTATAGAAAACTTTCTAAAAAAAAAGGCAAAAATCTAATTAAAATGTTTGTCTCCTATCAGCTCTACCTCAGCTTTCAAAGCTGAGCCATGGTCTCTCTCCATTTTTTAGGAGAGGCATTTGGGTGGAGCTTGAGTGACTATAGTCATACTTACTGCTGTTATTGATCGGTGAAAAAGTTTCTGCTTTCGTTTAAAGGTACAGTCAATCGAAAATCTAGAGCACATGCTCAGGGAGTAGTGGTCATTCCTCTGAGGCAGGAAATTTCTGGGATGTGGGTGTGTTTTGGCATTACAATGAGCATTGGCATTATAATGAGCTTATAATGAGCAAAGTTCGAGCAAAGTTCATCCAAAAGGAGTTATTTGCCACCCTTGCTGGCTCAGCACCGCACATCTTATCGTACATCTCCCGTTGGGCAGCTGCTGTGTGGCTCATCAGCGGCCAAGCACAGGGAGTGCAGCAGAGTTTGGCCGCGGTGTCTTCACTCCACTCTACCCTCCGTTACGGTCCATTGCAGCTGCGAGGAGGGCAGGTTGTGCTGCCGTGGAGCCGTGGAGGAGCAGAGTGCTCACCTACCAGCCATCCTGGAAGTGGCTACTGTGTCTCACCCCAAGCAAGCTGTTGTAATGCCAAAACTTCTGTTAGGCCCTAGTTTCTAAGTTGCCCCTTTTAAAGTAATTCTTCCACACTATCCCATTACACTTATTTCTTACTTACTTAATTGTTAATTAATTAATTAATTCATACTTAAATTCTGTTTCTAATAAACCTTTAAGGCAATAAAACACATGGTTAACAATTTTTTTTGTTCTTGTTTTTGTATCAGAGTCCTAAGTGCTTTTTCTAAGTGAGGAATAAAAATAGATATTTTGTATAGATATACGTTGTACAGTCATTTTAATTATCTATTCTTTAGTATATAATAATTTTCCCATTCTGTCTCTTTATTTAAAAGTTCAATACCAGATTAATAAATTCACTTACTGTGTCCATATTCAAGCAAAGATTTGTAAATATAAATTTTATAAATTAATTTAAAAATACTGTTTTAAAATAACTTATATTGCAAAAAAATTCTAATTGTTTCACTGCAACTTTGATTTTCAAGATATTGCATTGATGTTCTTTGTTAACATATTTATGGGTTTCTATATGTTTACAGAGTAAATTCAGTTTGTTTTTTATGGACTAGTGGTTTATGAAAACCACAAAGTGGTCTACAGATTAGAAAAGGAGGAAAAAACAAAACAAAAAACTTTGAGTGATTATGTTATATACCCTAACGAGGAGTGTGTTTTATAAGTATCTGTCTGTGCACATCCTCAAAAGAATATTGTTACTTCAGCATAATTTTGGTTCAGGATACTACAACTGAAAATCTCCATCACATATTATTTCAAACAGCAGTGTAGCTGTTAAATTCATGTAGTCTTGATGAATTTCTGACATTTGTGAGACACAAATGAGCTTGTTTTTGGGAAATAAAGGTATATAATCCATTGGATACCCCAATTCCCTTCCAAGCCATCATGAAGAGAATATGAGTTATTATATCAGACTCTGATTGTAGCATAAGGACCATTTCACTAAAACTATAACAGTAGTTCAAGTTCATTGGTTCAATTTCTCTTATGTTAACCAAGAAGATTGCTACCTTATCTGTATTAAATGATATGAAACTAAGATGTTGTGAGATTATTGATATAACCTTATGTAAAAAAATACCACCTAAAAGATTTTAGAACTTACTGAGCATGCATTCAAGTATTCGCAAAATTTCTAATTACTTGGTTTTTTAGATTACTTAAACTTTTAATTTGACTGTAGGAGTATATTATCCTGAATTTTGAAACATAACATATACAAGAGTGGAATAGAATAATATAATAGAGAGTGATTAGTAAGCTCCCATATTCTGTGAAAATATAAATAAAAATTCTGGGATAGTTTATACTTCAGTCTTTCAATCTCTGTATTCCCTGGATTAAAAAGAAGTAGAAATTCATATTCTAATTTCTAACTAGGACTAAGGAATATTAAGAAGATTCTGAGATATCTGAGTATCCTCAATTAACTGAAAATAACCATTTATATGTTGAGAAATTGTTCAGACAATTGAACTTCAATATTGACATTTTGAGGTTCTTATGGTCCTAATCAATGAGGTATTTGCAACACACAAGAAGATAATTTACTATAAATATTGCAGTACAAAGTTTTTGAAGGAGGGCCCATAGAGCAGTATGACCTCAGGCATTTACAGAAGGCAGTTATCTTAATGAAACGGCATTCATATGTTAGATATTCCTGGGGGAAAATATAACTATACCAAATATTTAGCAAGATTTATGAAATTAAGACATCCATAAATTCTTAATAATCATAAAATATACATTATCTGTCTATTTTTTTAATCTTTTGCATATAAAAATTTAATCAAATGATATTTTTGGTAATATTTTATAACTGTCCGTGAAACAAAACAATGACATCAGGTTGTCGTGGAAAAAAAAATAAATGTTGCAGTTTGGAAACCGTAGTGGTGGCGAAGCCGGGTGGGGGGGGGGGGCAGTATATATCAAATCACTTAGCGCATTCACACTCTGTGGACT
>JAWLRI010001021.1:1624549-1653344 GCA_034781795.1 Crypturellus tataupa
CAGGTTCCAGATATCACCTTTTGCCCTAATATGGTTAAACCCTTGCCCTTTCCGTGACACCGCGAGATCTTCCGTCCACTATTCCCTATCTCTACTTCTGTCACGTGCAACAGGTCCTGTTAGCAGTACAGCTACAACCCCCACAGAGAAATCATTTAATTTTTCTAAATCCTTGCCCTGTGAGGTTGATATTTCTGTTATCCAGGAAGATTCTCCAACAGGGAGACAGATTTCAAGTGCAGGATTGCAGATAGATAGCTCATAGACAGACTATACTACTTCAGGCAGACCCGAATAGAACAAATTTTTGTGTTCTAACTATGTCACATCACAACATAGCATTATATTAATTAAAAATTAATTTATTAATCAAACATTAATTTATTTTTTATTCCGTTGTAGTATATTTAATGTTCTATTTTTTTTTTATTTGGGATGAGGAAGGAGAAAAAGATATTAAAAGCCTTGTAAAAGTGTTTACTGTGTAAACAGCACTGCAGTAAAACTAGCTCTGAATTTTAAGCACAGATGATACTTATCTACAACTGTCAAACAGAGTATCCCATTAATCAAGCAAGAAACTTAAAATGTGGTTTATATGGACAAATATAGATGCTACAAGGAGCCTAACTATTTTAACTTATTTGTTATTGATGGATATAGATAATTAAAGATGATTTCTAAACTTACTGAAAATTAATTAAAAAAGGAAACTGAGAAAAATCCACACTCTCTTAGGACTTGGCAGGACTTCTTTACGAAGACTTCCACAGATTTTAAGGATTATCAAGGTAGTTACTTGGTGAGAAAAACAGAAAAGAACTAGCTAGAATCAAAGAGTCATGATAAATATGTTAGGAATTTCCCTAGACCCCTTTTTCTAAGTAAGCATAGTGTGATAGGATAAGATGGGTAACCTCATTTTTCAAGAATAAACCAAAAAGCAAGCCAGCAAACAAATAAAAAAACAGAACAAAGAGTCAGCAGCCATAAAATATAAGGAAAAGACAGAATGCTTAGAGTCTACTTAGAATAAAATTGTAATTACTTTCAAGACATGATGTCTATATCCGAAGTAGGCTCCACTATGATGACTTTAATTTGCTGACATTTTATCACCATTTTAAACCTACTGCAGTAGCAGGGCTCACCTTCAATTAGCTATATAAAATAGAAAACTCAGTCGGTGCCTCATATACCAATTCTAGTAAAGTAAACAGGATTGGAAAAAAAAAAAAGGAATAAGCTAAGTATAACAAAATGGTATTCACTTCTCACTGCACTTTTAAATACAGAATACTTGCTCCTGCAGCACGTCCCATTTAGTGTTTCCGTTCAGAAGCATTATGTTGCATTTCTTCTTTCACTGGGGGTTTTTGTTTGTTTGTTTTTCCCCCTCAAACTAGAGAAAAAGTAAATCACCGTGGGAAAAAAAAAAGTTTTGCTCTTTATGTATAACAACAAAACCATGACAAGGAGATTGATGTCTCTATTAAGGAAATAAGTGAGGGAAATCGTGTCTCAATTTTGCTAGGGTTGTGCTTGCTCTTTTTTCTTCTGAATACTTCACATTTTTGGTTCTTAACAAAAAAAAAAAAAAAAAAAAAAAGACAAGAAAATCCCTTCATCTCGCAATGTAAATTTAAAGCTACCAGCAGCCAAAGTAATCACTTAGCTTTGAAGATCATAAAGAAAATAGTGAAGCATTGAAGTCCACATCCAACTTCCCAAAAGTGCACAACTACAGAACCTCTCTACGTGTTGCCTCACAGCCCCTTTGGGACAAGGCAAAGAGCTTGTGTTCTTGTGTGCATTTGTTTTTTTATTAAAGTCTAATAGTCATATTTATTTATTTATTTATTTATTTATTCATATCAGCTGCCAAGCAGATAGCTGCAACATTCATTGTAATGAACAACTGGGAAGATTCTGGGTAACAAGATCTTTTTAAATTACTGTTAGATGTTTGATGAAAATGTCTGCCCTGTGATTTAGATCACTAGTTACAAATACCCTTTGTGTTCTGCACCAGAATTTCTGTTTTACTATAGCTACCCATATTAAATCTCTGAAGTGACTCCATTTCACTTTAAGAAATTCAAGGGAGTTTTCCAGTGAAAAACTTTAGCATTTGCCTCTAACCTCCTCCAAAACAATAGATGTTAGCACATTACTGTTACTTTGGAAAGAAAAAGAAGAGAAAAAGAAAAGACCTCTATCTGCAGCTTCATAAATTAAAAGAATGCTGGACATTGGTCATAAGAAAGAAAACATATATAAATTAATGTGCAAGAAAATATAAATTTGTTCTTGATAATGTAGTCCTTTAGACTCCAAAAGCCTCAGAGACCGAAGGTCAACGTAAGTGAAACAAAACTGCTTTTCCAACCACGATGATTCCATCATTCTATGATTCTATGTTCCTTGTTTACAATTTGAGAAGTAGCAAAAGTATAAGTCTGACAAAAGTATCTAGCAGAGCCTGTGGAATTGGGACATGATAGCATATAGTAGCTTTTTTTTTTTTTTTTCATCCCTCTCTTCCTGCCCATTTCTTCTGCAAACTCCCAGGGATTACAGTATATCTTCCCAAGTAGGAGTATCCTTCATTCTAGTGCTAGTCACAGTCATGACTGCTCTATTGTTTTAGTTATTGTTATATTTTCATTTTATTTATATATTTATATAAATATATATTCATATTTCATTTATTTATATTATATAAATTTTGGACATACTGATAAATAATACCAGTAGTAAAAAAGTGTTTAATAAACAGTGACTGCTGCGTAATAAAAATTTCAAGAATGTCTATCTATCTCATTTATATGCACAAATTAAATTATAAAAGAAAAAAATCCTGCATTTTAGAACCATTTGATGACATTTATCATAAAAAAAAAAAAAAAAAAAACAACCTCCAAGACGTATATATTTCTTCCAGGAAAAGTATCTGGGAGAATTTTCTCAGCTGGTGGATCCAGATTCCAGATTCTTTATGAATCATAGACAAAGGCAGAAATTTTTAAAAGCAAACTGATCTTTGATTCTGCACTAGACAGAAAATCCACAAATCAATCTATTATCATAAAAAAGAAGTATGGATAGATAAGTATTGCAATTATCATGTCTTGAGTGTTTTTGTTTGTTTGTTTATTTGTTCATTTTTAATTCACAATAGGGTCAAAATACACATGATAAAACATCTAGAAGTAAACTATCATTCTCCACAGAAATTAAAGCCAGAAGTTTCAACTTAGTATAAATTATATTTTTTTCACAGATTAATCTTGTAGAAAAGCAAATGTGTTTATAACATAAAGCCTAATATACTTTAAATTTATTTATTTCATTTGGAAAATAATGTATTCTAAAAATTTCTGGTCTGTATAGCTGATGGATCTTGAAACACTGGAATGAGTTTATGTTAGAAAATACAAAAAGGTATATTTGTATCTATCATGAGCTATATCAATGCCTGAAAATGCTTGGATATTTGAATGGAAAATATTTTCTCCGCTAATAACAATATCCATTAGCATATTAAGTCAGTGAAGTTATTTGCTATGTACAGACAACTATACAACTATAAATGGAGCTTAGTTAGTAATGAGGATGATATTAAACTCCATAGGGTCAATGGGAAGGAGCAAGCGCCTCAAAAAAGCAAATCACAGTGTAAATGCAAGCTAGGTACTTCAGTACAATATTTTGACTGCCACTCTAGCTTGACTTTCATTTTAAGACTCCAAAATTACTAGTCAAATAATTCAAATAAATATGCATAATTGAGGAGCAATGCGACTCCACCACTGAGTGGTGGTCTGTCTATCAGGACTACCACTGAGAAGGTAAAGAGAACACATCATCTCTGTGCTGACAAGTATGCAGTGGCAGTTCCCCGTCTGAGGTGGCTGCAGAAACTCCCAGTGTCAATGAATAGAATTGAGAAAATGTTGTGCTTTTTCCTTATTAATACATATGATTACAGGGCAGAGAATACAGAGATCCTGAAGTAGGCTCCATGTTATAGATCTCAGCTTTAGATCCGACTTTAACAGTAGCAGTTTACTTGGATAGCAGTGTGAGTGATGACTCAGACCTCTCCATGCATCAGAAAGTTTCTTCATGGCCAGCATTTCTGAACGATACAGATAAGAGAGTCTGTGCCAGAAGAAGCTGTCACGGTAGCACACAATACCATATAGATATCTTCAGAATGAAAAATTTGTTTTTGACAGGGTGGATGGAAATGATATCACCTATGTATCTGCAATTTCAGTACAACTAGTGGGAGCCTTTCTGAGATCTCAAGTCTGGGCTTAGATACTTTCAGTCAGTTAATAAAATCAGGTCATATGAGTCTGTGAGTAGATGCTGTATGCTGATGCTAATTCAGATGCTGTAAGTAAAGAATGTTAAAACACTTAATGTTACTCATAATTTAAAATTCGAGAGGAATTGCCTTCAAAAAGTATATATACATAAGTACTGTCAAAGTCTGTTCAATATTTAATCAAAACCCTTTCTCACTGCAGCTGGGAATGTTGTTTCTAATTACCAAAGACCATTGCAGAACACTGGATACATAGAACAATTAGCATTGTTAAAGGTAACAGGCAGAGCTTTCATCCATGACATACTACACATCCCACAGATGTTAGCTTAGCTCCCAGTGCTGATAGTGATAAATGATGGACAAAAAGAGTGAATGCTGAGACCAAGACTCATATAGAAAAGGAATCCAACAGGAACTTAATGACAGCAGGAAACAGCTCATTTTACAAAGATAGCAGGTATGGTATTTTGTTTTCACTTGCACATCTGACTTCCTTCTAAAATTTAAAGCTTCTTTTTGACTTCTTTGGGTTGCTTATTTTCAAGAGAGGGAACTTTGTCTTCCTAACAGCATAATCCTATCTTCCTCATATATAAGGAAGGGTCAAGTATAGATAATGATAAAATTAATTAGTCTTGTACAGTGGGGATAAATGCCACTAATTTCTGTGTCATTTGTGTAAGTGGAGTGTGATGAGTGTGACTACCTACTTAGGGCGTTAAGAATTGACTATCAAAAGCACATTAAGTTTAATTGTCCTGATCTTCTGAGAAAGTGATCAGCACATTTAAAGGGTGGATTGATAATTGAAAGTGTCCTATGATTCATTATATCTTACTGTTACTGCATCACAATAGCTAGAATATTCCTAGTTTTCCTCATCTCCTTCTTATCTTTTTATGCATTTTCTCCAGTTTCAAATAGTCAATGTTGTTCTAAAGACAGTCTGTTTGTTTGAAGGGCTGTGCAGGTTTTCCACACTAACCTGTCTCATACGCTGAACGTTGTAATGAACATTTGCAACTAATTGAAAACACATATACACTTCACAGATGAATGCTTCAGTCATTATCTTTCAATTATGGATCTTGGCTCTCTCTATTTTTCAGTACCTGATTTTGAAAACATCTTCAAACCCTGGCTGCAAAATTCAGTAGCTTGTATAAGATCTGGACCTGAAGGATAGTTTTGCCTATGCATCATGTCAGATCATAATTATGAGGTCTGCACCAAATACAGTATGACAAACGCTTAAATAGAACCTACATAGCTGTCTCAGGAAAACCAGAGTATGAAAGCATTAATCAAAAAGGCTGCTATAGCTTATACCAAGATCTGCTCTGGCCCCGGCAAGAAGAGGGTTTATAAAGGAAATCATAGACCTTTTTCAACTCTATTCTTACTTTCTGCAGCAAATAGTGCTGAGAAAATATTATGGTTATGGGGATTGATCTGGGACTCACTGAAGATATTTTAACCTTACTTCAGGACAGGCTGTATTTGATCCATCTCCAACACAACTGATAGATTTCAGCAACTGAGAGGATATAGAGATTCCAAAGACTTCATTTTTTTTTCCTTATATTTTTACAGTTGATATTAAAATGTTATTTTTCCAAATATTCTTAATTATCTTCCAATTATCTGAAGATAATTTATCCATTCTCTCCTTCTGCTTTAGTAGTAGTAAGCATGAACCAAGGATGGGTTTTAGCATTTGGGGTATTTACACAGTAGACAATGGGGTCCACTTATGCTCTTATTCTGGCTCATTACAGGAAGGGTCATCTTCCCACATCTAAAGTCTATGGAACAGGATCAAAACAAAATAAAACAAACAAATAAAAAAACATAAAAAATAATAAAGTTAGTTATACTCCATAGGAAAGGAGCATGAAGATATGTGGTAGCTATAATCTGTATCCATTTCTTCTTTTCTTCCCTATAGTGGAATCATATTTTTATCCTTGTATTTTCTCAGACCTAAAAAGTTTGCAAATCTTTGTGAGCCCAGGGTGCATTTAAGATTTTTCTCAGAAAAAAAAGATGTTGCAAAGTCAATTTCATTACAGTAATGTATTATGCTGTTATAAGGAGAATTATGGCCATGGAAATAAACAACAATTATGGCAAAATTCTTTAAAACCTTTATGAAGCATTTTTTCTAGAAATGTTCTTGCACAGATAGGGAGTGGGGATTGCTGTTTTTTTGTTTGGTTTTGTTTTTTGGACTATGATACAGTATGAAATTATCTATCTCAGAATGAACAAGAAAAAATGTGATTTGAAGCCTAAATCTGGTATTATTGTCTTCATGAAGCAAACTGACCTCTATTTTGCCTTTTTTTTTTTTTTTTTGCCTTTTTTTTTTTTTTCCACAACAACAGCTTTCTTCACACTGCTTTGCTAGATGTGCTTAGTCTTTCAGTTAGCTTACTGCTTTTACTTGCTTAGGAGAGTCACAGGTATTCATTGTTCACTCATTTTGGGGATATAAAGAGAAAGCCACCTTCCTCTTTATCAATTTCTAAAGTACAGGATGACTCAGATGCACCACTGTAAACTTTATCTGTCTGGAAGCCTTAGTATATTGCAATACACACAAATTGTAAAATTGATCCTACAAGGACATTCATGAACATCATATTCAGTTTCAGTAAACACTTTGGCTATAATATAATCCTACATTTCTTACAGAAGCAAAACATTGCCAAAAACAGAGTTTATGTATGCAAATCTGAACCCTGAGCAAAACAAATCTGAGCAATAGATTGATTTGAGACAAAAAAAAAAATCCACAAATTAAAAAGCATTCATGCCAGGAATAGATTGGAGAGATGCTTCCTTTTTTTCTGATAGTGTAATAGAAAAGTAGGGTCCATTATGGAAATCTAAGTATGTGTTTGCCCTTCAAATTAGGGTCCATTATGGAAGTCTAAGTATGTATTTAGCTTTCTGGTTTGTTTTGCCTTTTAATAAATTTGCCTTTTCAAAATTTTCATACATATAAACACAGAAATAATATACTAGAACATCATAAGGGAGACTGAAATCTGTCAAAGGTATAAAAGATTTTTAAATGTTAAATGCATTTTGGCATTTAACATTTACTTAGGAAGTTACCTAAGTAAATATTTACACACACACACACACACACACACACACACACACACAAATCATTATTTACTGCAAATCAGATCTTATATTTGCAGAACTTACTTTAATAAAGAGAAGGATAACACAATGAAATTAAACAAGAGGAAAGCTCTCAATTAAGACGAGGTTGGTTTTCATTAAGTCAGCTGTGCTTATCTTTCTGCTGTGTAATAACAGATTTAGGGATGTTGCAGGTCAGTTTGCAGTAGTCAGTAAATTAAATCCTTGTATTTCCTTAGTATAATTTGCTATATTTGCAAAACTACAGTTACTACTTGAGAATTGTGATTCAAATAATTATAAAATTCCTAGAAGTAGAATTATATACAAATTTATTTAAATAGAGCATGGACTTAGGACTTTTGACACAAGTCCACCAAAAATCAATGTAATGTGCTCCTTCTTCCATTCTTCCAGAGCTATAATCCTGTTTGCATGCTGCAAAAGAGAAATGGCAATACTGCATATAGAAGCATAGTCTAGAGGCCTTGTGTGACTATATCCTTCCTTGCTTAAACAATAGTGAAAGAGAGTTAGAAATGATTGTTGACCTCTTATACATAGTAACAATGAATCTTAACTGATAGGATTTGCTAAATTAAACTCTGATATCTTCTACTGTTGAATTCAAGCTTGGTAAAAATCATATTTTAGTATTAAAGTGGCTTTCTTTGTGAAAAGGTTGCATATTCCCCTTTCTGATATGTTTCAAATCTTGACAGATCATTCTTAATTTGCACAGACCCTGTGGAAGTAAAGTGACAAATTCAGTAAAAAGCAGAGACCTAAGTTTTTTAGATTTAATGGATATAAATATGTTTCCCAAGGTGCGTAACATCCCTAGAAAATCATCAGCATGCCTGAAAGATCTCCTTTATTACCTTGGAATGCATAGTGCTTAGTAAAAAAGTAGCCCTCCCATTGTGTTATATTAAGTAATGTTTAGGCTATAAGGGGTTTTTGTTTGATTTTTTTTTAAGAGTGCATATGTGTAATTGTGTGTATATGTGACTATGTATATGCATAACTTATTTTTAGTATTGAACCTATCTAACTTCTCACGCAAAACAGTATTACTTGGATTTGATGTATGACACAGAGGAATGAAGTGCCTCTTCTAACTTGCAAGATTTGACTCATGAGTCTACAATTTTGTCTAAGCATCTCTCTCATTAGGCTTCAGGCAAAACTTATATAATCAACATATATATATATTTCTTAATAAAAATCATGATGACTTTGTCAGCAAACACAAAAGCAAAATCATTAAGTTAAACTAGAGGGGAGATGTCCAGCCATTGACTGTGCAATGTAAGGTATGGGCAATCTGATAATAAATAAAACAACCTGAAGTGGGAGCCACTTGAGCAAAAGAAGTAATCTTTACTTGTCTAAGGCTTACAACTTGCTTTCTAAAATCTTATAGAAATATTTTTTTCAAAACTCATCACGCAAAAAAATATATATCATTCTGCATTTTCGTAAGACTGACTGGAATGTCCACATATGAAAAGGATACAAATTGTGTAATAAAAATAGTATTCTTACGTGAGAGAATTGCTCGAGAAAGGGGAACTGAGAGAAAAATAGAGCCTAACAGAAGTTACGGTATTACAGAGGCTTGCTTGAGGTGAGAGACAGTTACCACTTCCAGGATGGTTGGTGTGTGTGGAATCTACTTCTCCACAATTCCCTTGACCCTCATAGCACATGCTGATAAGAGTAAATGAAGAGTGGACCAGAATGGAGACACCACGGCCAAACGTTGCTGGCTTCCCTGCGGAGGGGGATAATCTGATGCTGCTGTGCAGACATGGGTGAATGGAGGGTGGAGCAGAGTGAAGACACCGCGGCCAAACTGTTGTACTCCCTGCAGAGGTGGCAGCCTGGTGGTACCACACAGGTGATGGACCACAGCATAGTGCGATGTCTGGTGTTGGGCCAACAACGGTGGCAGATCAGTCCCTTCAGATAGACTTTGTTCAAACTTCTCCTCCTAATCTCATTATAGTACCAACACAGAACCCCATCTCACTGATCACAACTTCTCACTGAGCATGCTCTCTAGGTTTTTGATTAATTTGGGAGACTTTTTTTAAATCAGTGAATAACAAAAGTAAATATGACTAGAGTCACTCAAGCTCTACCTAAATGTAAAAGAAAATATATAAAAGATGAACTAAGGAGGGAAGAATGGGAAGGAAGAATGGGGTAAGAACTAAGAAGGAAGAATGGGACGGTAAGGATGGAGGTAAATGAATAAGGAAGAAGAATAGGAGAGAGCGAAGATTCCATCGTAACTTCTGGATCAGTTGACAGGCTGAACCTCTTTCCTCCCCTCAGGTCAGGACACTGCCTGAGGAGACTCCTCAAAATTGAGAGCCCTCTCCCATCTTCTGGGTGAGTGATGATTGCACATTTGTACACTAGGCACTAGCTAAGAATCTCACGCTGTAGTAGAGAATTTTCTATACTGACATCTAAAACTTGTTTTCTAAACGTTACATTTGAATAAATTGTACTATTTGTGAACGTGACCATTTGTTTTGAAGGAAATCGGATCTATAGTCGACAGACTGTTGGTGAATCCAATTTTGCCAGTCGAGCTTATAGTTGATCACACTATTTGGGAACTCGATTCCCTCCTAGAAAGGCGATCAGATTGATGGTCAGCAGACTGTGTGTGAATCCGATACAGCATATAGCTGACACGATATTTGGTATCCCTAATAAGCTACAGGACCAGCCTCCTGCAGTCCCTCTAACCTTTGACAATTGTCTGGAATGCAAGGGGACAGCTCTGGGCGTCATGGTGGATGACAAGTTGACCATGAGGCAGCATTGTGCCCTCGTGACCAAGAAGGCCAATGGGATCCTGGGGCGCATTAAGAGAAGCGTCTCCAGCAGGTCGAGGGAGGTGATCCTGCCCCTTTACTCAGCCGTGATGAGGCCACATCTGGAGACTGTGTCCAGTTCTGGGCCTCATGGTACAAGAGGGATGTGGAGCTGCTGGAGAGAGCCACAAAGATGATCAGGGGCCTAGAATATCTGCCCTGTGAGGAGAGGCTGAGGGAGCTGGGCCTGTTTAGCCTGGAGAAGAGAAGGGTGAGAGGGGACCTCATCAGTGTCTGTAAGTACTTCAAGGGAGGGAGTGAGGAGGATGGGACCGGTCTCTTTTCAATGATGGCCACCGACAGAACTAGAGGAAACGGCCTCAAACTGAAACACCAAAAGTTCCACAGGAACTTAAGGAAAAATTTCTTGACAGTGAGGGTGACAGAGCACTGGAACAGGCTGCCCAGAGAGGTTGTGGAGTCTCCTCCTCTGGAGATCTTCAAGACCCACTTGGATGCTGTCCTGTGCCACACACTCTAGGTGATCCTGCGGGTGCAGGGCCATTGGACTAGATGACCTCTAGTGGTCCCTTCCAACCTTAGGCATTCTGTGATTCTATGATTCATCTCTTACCAAATTTGCCCGTCCATTCAACCACAACATCTTACTATGTCACCTTGCAGCTTGTTTCAATGCAATAACTAAATTGACTCAGAAGTAAACTATCAAAGCAATATATTTTTATGCTATAAATCTTACTTTTTCACTTTTTGCCATCCGTGTTTATCCAGACTTAGCAGGTTGCTCATTGGAAGTAACCAAGATTCTGAGTTTCAAAGATGCTATTTTCTTGCCTCTGCTAAACTGCTACCTAGAGGTAGGTAAATTGCTGCCCAGAGAGGTTGTGGAGTCTCCTTCTCTGGAGATCTTCAAAACTTGCCTGGATGCCACTCTGTGCCCTGTGCTGTAGGGCGTCCTGATTATGCAGGAGGGTTGGAACAGATGATCTCTAGAAGTCCCTTCTAACTTTAAGCATTCTGTGATTCCGTGAAATGTCTATACTGGTTTATAATTAATTTTCAAGCCTTCGGAGTGTTAGTCTCATACTGCCATGATTGACCAATGATCTCATCATGTTTAATTTGTCACATGCCATGTATTTATCAAAAAATAGAGAATAGAAAATTTTAAATAATATTGCTATAAAAGTATTAATGTAATGAAAAATGTTTCCTTACACTGCTAGTATTCTCTTCTTTTAAATTTCAAATATGAAATGAATAACTCAAACTGCTGACAAATGGGCTCCAGATATTCAGGAAGTTATTATTAAAGTCATTGACAATCCAAAGGTGATTTTATGTCAATAGACACAAGATAACTGATTTGTTCTTGCTGTTTTCATGGCTTTATTCAAAAATTAAGTTCCATATTTTAAATACTTAACTCTTTCATACAACCATGGTACTACTGAATGAATGTTACAATTGGTAAGAATAACCCTGGTGGCATGCACTGCTTACAGTATTACTTCAAAAATGATTCACTGTCATGTAGTAAGAGGGCACTTCAACATCAATATGGACATATGGGCATACATCTAATCTATATATTCTCCAGTGGTGAATGTTATGAATAAGAACTGACAAAGTTTCTGACAGATAATGATATCTGCAGGTTTATTGTCCAAGAAAAAATAATCTGCCACAGCAATGCCATAAATTTAATGGACCAAATATTCTTGATTTTCCTAAAATATCCTTAGGTATAACTTCTTTTGCAGATTGAAAAACTTCATTTTAATCCACAGTTTAGAAAAAGATATGGATTATAAAAGGAACATGGTTTTAAGATGGAAAGAGAATGAAAAAAAATATTATGTTGTTCAGCACAAGTGAATCTGACTAAAATCAAAAGTACAGGCAAGCTGTGAAGTGGGAGACTTAAGCTATTTGAATTAAGGTGAATTGTTGCTGACACTCGTAGTTGCTTTTACTTCTCCCTCATATAGAAATGCCATAATTAGCACTGTGTCAAAAAAAATGACTCAGAATAGTTTTAATTTAGAGGTATCTGAGTCTGATACTGAGGAAAAAAAAAATCTAGTTACCAACACTGCATTACTATTTATCAGGATTTTTTACCATGATGCCAAAATTGAATGTGCTAAGAGTTTAAAATATTTCTGTTTAGAAAAGCAGCTCTGGGTATCCAAGACACACCACAAGGCTAAGTCTATCCTTCCAGGCAGTAATTTTGTGCAAATTTGTATGGCGGCCAAGATATCAGAGCAGAGTATGCAATTATTATTTATCTATTTTTTAACTAGATACATTGAACACTGGAAGAAGGGAACCTACAACAAGTAAGCTCAGTGACAGCTACCTATGCCTCATAAGCAAAAATGGGCAGATGTTTCCCAGCCAGCTCAATGCTGCCAAAACTACACTGCTAACAAGCTGTAGAGTTTAAAGGTGACTTGGATATATGTGTGTGACTCATAGTCAAGATACACAGTATGAAAAATCATAAGCTTTTATGGTCATTCATAAGCTTATTGTTATTTCCTCTACTGCTGTACTGATACTCATTCATGGCCCACTTGACTTAGACTTTTTATAAAGATAAAAAAATATATATAGAAAAAACAGAACAAATATGATCAGTGTTTGAATAAACAGGAGAAATATTTGCTTAACTGAAAACTTTGCTCCAACTTTGAAAAAAAGCATAGATTATTGTAGAAATCAAAATAAAATAAATATGCTGAAGTTTTAACTTAGTGTCCTTTGCTGTTGTTATTGTTGTGAATTTTCATTTCTCCTTATTTAAAATACAAAATACTGAAATGCTATTATATAAAATGCCTATGTGAATATATATCAGTATGGATGTATGTAGCTATGTCATGTAAATGAAAGAAGTAAAGCAGTTTCCACAGCTAATGTTACTGACTTCTCATAGCATAATTTCAGTTATGTAAGAGATTTTGTTTACTAAGTTTGCTTTGACATTTCAGTTCGGCTATTACCATGGCAGAAAACAAACTGATTAGGTCATTTGCATCATCTAAATGGAATTCTGAGTAATGTCATCATTCAGTGGGCAACTGAGAACAAATAAGTGATTGTATCCCATCAAGCCAGGCTTTATAATCAATTAAATAATAATTGAAATGCAGCATTAGTCTATGTAGATAGCAAGGCTGATTGGTTGATATGTAGATAAAGAAAATGGACTTAAATTTGACAAGTACCCTTAAGCGGGGCGGGGGGGAAAAGCGAGGGAGAAAAAACACCTTTCATCTGAATCTGCATTTACAACCAATCATAGTCTCAAAAAGATCTGAAATTACCTTTAAAAATCATATGATATAGCCAATAAAATGTTATTTGCAGTGATGACTTCATTTTACTGTTGTATTTTGCTGTGTCTGATGGAGATAGTGCAATGGGTTTTTTCACCACATATTAATGGAGGGACATTAAAATAAGAGAAAGACAACAACTGTTTTTTGAGCAAACTGTGAGCAGTTTTCAATTTCAGTTTATTTAATTAAATTTAGTTTCTCCCACAAGCCAAATATCACATCAAGTCAATAATATGCTTCCACAGGTTATTTGAGTGTCCTTAATTAAATCAGTTCTATATAAACCAGACCTCAAGTGTTTCTGTAATGAATTATGTGATTTTGGTCTGAAAATGCTCAGGACATGTACATATTGCATGGAGAACAGTGGGACTCACTATTCAGATGAGATTTAAACAAAAAGTATTAATTTAACTGTAGCTACCTGAAGCACTTGACATTCACTTAGACCCAAATGGCTCGTGTTACCCAAACTGTAAAATGTACTTTCATTTAAAATGAATACATTGGATATGTGTTGAAACTGTTGTGCATTATGTTGGTCTTTGTTAGCAGAACATGGCAGGGATTTAAAAGTGTGTTAGCAAATTACCTTCATTTGGAACACCAGTCCGGCCTGAGTCCCCTGAGTTATAAAATTCAGGATCATCAAAAAAGGAAAGGAGAGTGACAGACTAAGTCAGATAGATTGATTTGGAATTTTAATGTCTTAACTTTCAGTGTGACTGGTAAGAGTTTTAAGAAACAAGAGAAAATCTTGAAGTAGATGGAATATAAAGTAAACCTGAGAATAATACTGCATTTAACCCCTTTATTATAAAGGACATGTATTCACACATCTCTATGTATCTTGCCCTAGGCCAGTTTGAAATAGGATTTCATACTTGTAAGATAGAGGGTACTCTGGCTGAGATCCAGCAAAGCACTCCAACATGAACTTAAATTTAAGTATTAGACTCATACCACTAACTTCAATAGGATTAAGCTTAAAGATAAACTAATCTTAAATGCTTTGCTGGATCAGAGCCACAGTGCTGAGTCCAACCTGAGAGGAACATTTTCCCCTCTATGTTTCTAGACAAATTTCACTAAATATTTAGAAAGTCTTTTCAGGAAATTGAGCTGTTATGATAGACAAACTGAACAAATTAGGAAGATTGGAATGATTTGTAAACTTTCGGTCTTTATTGTTAAAGCAAAAGTGTAAATGAAAAGAAAAAGTGTTCTTTGACCTTCCCATGTTCAGATATTCATTCATTTAGCTCAAGAAATGAGTTGGTGCAGCTGGACATGGATACATGCTAAAAAGAAGAAACAAACCTAGAGTGGCACACAGGCAGTATTTTGTATTTATATTTGTCAAATTTGTCTCTTAATTTAGTTTATGCATCATTAAGCATCCTGAAAAAAAAAGAAAAAAAAGGAAGAGGAAAAAAAAAGAAAAATGTTGCCCTAAAATAGCATACAAAAACTAGGACTGCTTCAGCTAAACTTGGCCTCATGTGGATTTCTTAGAGCCTTGGATCTTATTTAAAAATAATGTCCAATACACTCAATGGGGCACCATATTTCAAGGGAAATAATTAAAGACAGCAATGCACTTTCTAGCTAACAGCTCTCATTGAAGCAATGGGCAGCTCTGGCAAAAGTCTGCCACAGTGCACCCTGCAGTAAGATTAAATCAAACTGATAAAGAATTCTATCACAGGTTAGAGAACATGAGACAGTTTTGAAATATAAAGTGCTCAAGCAGCTCAGCATGTGTACTTTTTTTTCTGGGTTTATCTTATGCCCACAATTCAACTCCTCACCTTTTCATCATATCCATCAATCTCTTCTTTGTTGAGAAACAATTGTATTCTAGGAATCTTTTGAACTCATTTATACTCTTTCCTTTCTTCTCCTTCCTTGTATCTTGTTCTGTGGTTTTATTACCTTTTGTATGAGACAGAGACCAATTTTCTATTTACTCCTAGATCCTTAATGCCAGAAAATGTTCTTCAGAATTTAAATCTGACACCAACATATATCAGTTTCTTTCATAAACTGGAAAACTAGATTTGGATTCAACTCTTGAAATTTGAAGAATAATCTTTAGTAGGGAAGGCACATTTTATATTTTCATCAAATATTCATAACTATGTCAGATCAGGAAAATGTTTTCTCAGCTTATTCCCATTGGTGTACCTTTCTAACCCCATAACCAAATCAATTAAAACTGCATATTGTGAACTATTTAATTCTCCATACCAGTTGCATATAGAGTTGCTTCAACTTAATGTGGCAAAAAGAATTCATAGAACAGAGGCTACTAATTACATGAAATATTCAGGACTCACTACTTACATAACTTTGCTTATTGAAAGAAATTTGCAAAATAATTCATGCTCTAAATTTACTAATATTTTTAATTTAATTTTGATTGACTGAAAAGGCAGTACTCGGCTCCAATAAACTTATTTAGTCGGTCAATATATAATTCATTTCAAGAGATACTAGCATTTTTCAAAGTCTGATATCTTTCCCGTAGTAGATGTAAAATGACTGTGGTAAGTATAAGAGTTATTTTCAGTTTGCCATCAGAAAAGCCACAGTTTGAGTTAGCACCATTTAGAAACTTCATCAGACAGCCTAAGAGTTAAATTTATTCAGAAAGATAAGTTTCCTCAGAGTTTGACATATGTCTAGATTACAGTATGTTGATGAAGGGATGTTGGCTATTTCAATGCTCCTTTGAGGTCCACAGCAACAATCACAAGATTAGCTCCTTGTCTAAGCTCTTTACTTGTCTTCACAGTGACATTAACTAATGTGTTGCACATTCAAGCTAACTCCTTTCAAGTTGTTCTCATTTGAGTGTCAGTGAT
This sequence comes from Crypturellus tataupa, assembly GCA_034781795.1. Lineage (NCBI taxonomy): Eukaryota > Metazoa > Chordata > Aves > Tinamiformes > Tinamidae > Crypturellus > Crypturellus tataupa. The sequence continues at coordinate 1,641,117 of JAWLRI010001021.1, forward strand.
AAAAAAAAATCAGAATTACTCTCCACAGAATCATTGTGATTGTAGCACAGGAGCACTACAGTTTGAGCCCAAACTTCTGATAAGTCAGCTAGCTCAAGTTTAAGGTGTTCAATTACTCTAGTGGGAGGTCTCCACCTATAAATATATATAAAGCCATCAAAAGAGAAGTTAAAGCCTGAGTTTACATGTTAGTAAAAGCAGACCTACTTTTCTCTATGTAACTCTTATAGTCCAAAGGAAAATGAACAAAATAAATCTTTCACAGAGAAGGGAAGCATGCTTAGGTTGAAGAAGCAGAAGAGCTTTTTTTTTTCTTTTAATTAATAGGTTTGATGAAGGCTGCTTCTGTCTCAATTTCTTTGGGTTTGTTACTGCAAATTAGTTCCTCTACACCCAGTAGCAGAGTTGAAGTAAAACTTAATTTTCATGAAAACAAATGCCATTAATTTTGGAGGCAGTAAAGAAATTTGTCGTTAAATACTATTGTTTGGAATTAGCAATTAAACTCAAGGACAATTTAAATTTCCTTCTGTTGCTAGGCAAATGTTATAAAAATTGAGAAATAGGAACTTAAATAGCCTATCAAATGAGTTACTTGTGTAGTTACAGAACCAGAATGATCCCATATTAAAAATTTAAAATAAGAGAAAACAGAGCCATCAAAAGGAGTTAATCTCCAAGTGAGGCTCAACGACCAACTGAGAAAAACTATCCGGTCTATATTGCTGCAAGAGGGTGAGGTATCTCCCTCTTCTTTCTCCTCTACTCTTCCCTCTCTCCTCCTCAGCTCCTCCCTTCCACTTCCAACTCCTAACTGTGCTATCCCACCTCACATTTGTGTTAACTGTGGCATATGTCTTCAGACCAAATGTGTGTCAGAGTCTGTGGAAGAGAATTCTTGATAAACCCATTCCACTTTTAACCACAGAAAGTTGCTTGCTTTTCTTGTCAGCTTGTTTCCTGATAGATTTCATGAGCTGAACTGACCTCCTATGTGGACAGTGACTGAATTGGCTAAAGCTTGTGATAGACATGAGTAGCAGGCAAGTAACTGAGATGGAGATGGAAGGACGATATTAGCTTTTTGGAGGTAGTAAGCTATTAAGTGAACTCAGCTTCTTCTATAATTTAACCACTAGGAGGTGGGTTGGATTGCTGTCTCTGTGACAATCTAGGAAGAGTAAAATGGTAGTCTGGTATCTCTCATAAATCCCCAGGAATGCACCTTGACATATGTTAACAGATTTGCTAGGGGAAGATTCAACACTTAGTAAAGGATTTAAGAGTCCTCTGACTCCTAAATTACATTAAATTTACAAAGTTAAATAGGTCAATACATAGCTCTAGGAACCCATGCAGAAACAGAGATTTTGATGTTTCCCACCTTTTTATAATGTGTGAAACAGCTGTAAAACTGGGATTATTTTTGCCCTTGCAGAATAGAGAATTGCAGAGATAGGATCCTCTCACTGAGAATGCTTTGCCAGCATCCAGTCCACTTTTGCTGAGAGATGAACTCTTTTCCTGCAGACAAAAAGTAATGCAGCCGGCTATCTGCACACTATGAAAGCACAGGATTTCAATGGAGCTTTGCTGACAAAATTAGAATAATGTAGTGGCAAATCAGTCCTGTACTGAAAATGAGGGTCAACTTACACTAATGCACTTTCTCATAAAGGAGTAGAAAAAATATTAGCTTTTCTGACCTCTTCTTTGCACTGAGAAGCAAAGTTCAACATGCTGCTTATGCTGATATATAGATCATTTTGCTGCTGAGTTAAAGCTATTTCTAAATCTTGTATACCTCTACCCCCCACCTCTACTCCAGTATATCACATTGCACTAGAGTACTAGAATTTCCTAGGACTTTTCTTAATTTTTGTTTTCAAATAGGGCCCCTGTCTTTAGATTCATATGTGATAATATTGAGACATGCTCTTTGACTTGATCTCACCCTCCTCCCTCAGTCTCCTGATTTTCCTCCAACTCATGTTCCAGTTTTTAGTTTTGATGTTCCTGAAGAAGAGTTCTTTATTCTTTCCCCTGTAGTCACAGCAGGTCCTTTCCGTACCCTTCAGCTTTGCTGATGCAACTGTTGGGTAGAGCAACTGGAGCTGCCTCTCAGCAAAGCCCTTTGAATTTTTGTTTTGTACACACTTGGGTTTCCTTTGCTGGATGTTTCTCACTGTGCATTATGTGATACAGAACATTCTTTGAATTCTTACTACTTCCTTGCACTTGCTGTTTAAGGTCCCGTAGTACAGCTATCAGAAATGTTACAGCTTACAATTTGGTCTACAAAGACAGATGAGATATATATACTTTGATAGTACATTACCTGAGGGTAAGGGTGGTATAGTTCTAAATTGGAAATAAACCAGTTTACAGCATTATTGCTGTATTTCTTTGTAAGTAAAAACTCAGATATATAAGTTTTGAAGGTACACAAAAATTCATCTCTAGCTTGCTTTGAAGATTACTAATCCGGGAAAATTTTATTTCCTAGAGTAGCTATCTTTGTATCAGATCCCTTGTGCAGTATCTGTCCTCCACTAATGACAGATAACTTGTCCTATGACTCACCAAAGAAAGAGCATCTTTCTTAACAGCTGGTATAGGATGCATCTGTGCTAATTCATCAAGAATTATAACTCATAAGAAGTTGAAAAATAACATTTCAGCGAAGTTAGAGATGTATTTATAAAAACAAGAGTAAAAGTATAGAACTTTATATTTAATTTATTAAAACATTTGCAGTTTCAAGTCCATGGCAAATGAAATAATGATAAATATTAAGAAAAAGAAAGTAAATCTGCATCTAGAATATTTTAATAAATGTTTAAAAGAAAACCAGCACAGATCACTTGGTTCTGGCTAACACTTGTTTATCTTCCATCTGTCTGTTTTTGATGGATGTTGTTCATGCCCTTTAGTTTACAGTAACAAGCAGATTTTTTAATTTTTGTATCTTCCATCTTGCTAAATGCCAGTGTGTGATGGATAACATGACAAAATGATTCCTCAGTAAATTCTAAATCCTGAATATGAAATAAATTAGTAATATAAGAAACAGATTTGCATTCTCCAATGACAGCACAACAACTGCCTCTGCTGCTCTCTCACTTTGCCATTTTACTTACTTAATCTTGATAATAACACTAATTCAGCATAGAGATATCTTGCATTTTTTAAGCACAGGTACTATTTGAGCTGCAGTATTTTGATTTCTTGTTAAAGAGTAAACAACTGAGCAACAGGCAATAATCTCAGAATCAAGACTGAACAGGAAAACTAAAGATTGAGGAACTGAGTTCACCTTTGGATTTTTTTCTTCTGAGTGTGAAGGTATTTTCTTCTGCATACAGATTGACTTTAGAAGAACATGGAAAAACTCTTTACCTTATAATCTAGAATTTCATGGTTAATAACTGTTGCAGAAGACCTCTCTTATGTTCACATACACAAAGTCAAAAAAAAAAAAAATGGAAATGCCTCCTGAAGGAAGAAAAAACTTAAAAAAATATGCTTAAGGAAGTCAGGTAAGATTAAAATACATTTATGCAACTAAATAAAGTAACAAGTTTTGTAGGAAGATATGGGATTAGGTATGGGAGGGTTTGATGAAGAAAATGTATGTTTTGGTATAAAATAAGCATGTACATGGGGCGTATCGGTGACCCTGCTCTTGGAGCATGCCCAGTCTGGCCGAAGGCCTGGCCTGATGCACTCATTACACTTAACAAGAATGCTCCAGAATCCTGAAGGTGGGGGCCAGAGTAATATGCCCCGGGCCTCAGGCCTGCCCACCAATGGAGAACCGCCAGCTACAGAACGCCATACATTTGCATGCCGCCAATCCTGTACGTCCCCTCCCCTCATCTTCCCTATATAAGTTTCTGTTTTACCTCAATAAAATGACTGCCGTTGGTAACTCGTATCGAGTCGTCTTTCAGTAATCATGCTGGTCTCCCCCAACTGGTCGGATGCCTGGCATATTGGCCTCTCCTCAGCTGACTATCTGGACACGGGACCCAGAGCGAGGGGTGGTCCCCGCCATCGCTTCCCCCAGTGACACTGCATCCTGGCCCCGGCAGTGAGCGTCCCAGAGTGGTCGACCCATGACAACCGGAGGCCCCAGACAAGGCCCATGACCGGCCTCAAAGTTTAAAATCAATAGTGGAGGAAGCTGAATGATTTTAAAATGTTCTTACTTATCCTATACTTTCAGTAATGACATCTCAGTATTGCAATTATTCACTTTTGCTGCAAAGCTGTTTTATAGCCAATCATCTGAGCAGCAGCGAGGATTTTCTCCAAGTAAGGTTTCTTTGTGTGATGTAAAGAACCTCCCCTTTTCAGCTCTTGCCAAAAGAAAGACTGACCAGGTTAAAAAAATACAGCAAGGTCTCTTTATTCTGTAATCAATTTCCATAACTGGGATCAGAAATCTTGGTCACTTAACCTAACCGCTTTAATAGTAAAGGTGACAGACTTCTCTAATTCTTAGATCCAGCTCAAGGTTTTACATTATAATTTACTATTGCAGTATTTGAGCATATATAGCATCTAGTGGAGTCATAACATTTCTTGTAGAAAGGTTCTTCATCTTAATTTAAAGACTTCCAGAGACAGAGTTGCACAGGACATTGATTATATGATTTTAGTCTTTAACTCCTGTCATTCTAAAAATGAGACTGATTTTAGCATAAATTTTCTTCTTCCAGATAGCAGGTTTTCTTATAAACAGAAAAGTATCTTATAGAAAGCAAACTTTGCTGCATAATTTGTACTTTGAATGGACAGGAATGAGATATGACAGGAGAGAAAGTTTTGAAATGATAAATGATGGGAAGCTGAAACTTTATGAAGTTAAGAGCATGAAACACTTAGTGTTTGAAATTTCAGCACCCCACAGCAAACCACACCAAACAAAATGCCAGCACAGTTTCTGAGGTCAGATACAGTCCATGAAGTTCATTTTATTTTTAACTGTTGTATCAGAGAATGTTTCTGCCAATATGTAACTGACTATTGGCAGGGATGACCTAAAAGGAATCTCTCCTGGGCCAGGAAGGAAGAAGCTCAGCACTTTTGTGTTCTCATTAGGCAAGTGTGATGCCCTAACAAGTCAATTTACTGTCTAATGAATCATTAGAGTATTTCAAAGGGATATGGTCTTCTGTGGGGCTGGAACTTTAGCAGTGAAAAATTTGTAAGACACAGAAGAGCAAAAGCACATGTTATTGGAGAAACAATAAAAAATAAGTTAAATTCACAAAACTACAGAGAAAGATTTCTGAAGGAAAGGGAAAGTGATAGATTTCATGTTTAGGAAATACTTGAGAGGTCTTGAGGTGGAGAGGTGGCAGAATGGAATTCTGATATAATTATAAAAGCAGCTAACACAAGAGGAAGGGTACAAGTACAAAATACTTGATTTTAAAAAACCCTTGAAATGCAGAGGATGCTTCAGAGTAGGCTGCCAGAAGTATCTCAGAACACTTTGGAGGAATGAGATTACTAAAACAAGAAAACTGTTTATTATTTTTGTCTGATATATGTCATATAGTCTTGCAGTAATTTGTTTCTAAGTGTGAGTTGAGTGCTGTATGTGATATGCATATCTTCTATCTATTCTTGGAATCATAAAAAGTAAAGCTGGGAGAATTTTATCTTCAGCCAAGGCCCCTGGAAATACCTGTGGAAAACAAAACTTATGCCTAAGACCTACAGGGCCTGGGCACTTTGAAGCCAAGAGGATTATCAGAATCTGTGATAGAAATTCAGATTTTATGCTTTTCAGACAAGGACAAAACATGTCCCTTTGCATTGCCTTTTTTTAAGCATTTGAGATTTTCAGTTCACCATACTCACCAGTATGAGACATACATTGACTTGTACATCTCCACGATGGGAACACAAAATCCAGTCAAACACATTTGCAAAAGGCCTTGATACAAAAGGCCTTTCCTATTCTAGTAGTCTAAACCCATTAAGTATAACAAATAGCTGGGAGCATCTGTACTATTTCTATAGAAATCTGTGAGAATATTCCCATGGGCCATGATTCCAGCCAGACACTGCACATTTCCTTGGAGTGTCAGGGAGAGGTGAAATAAGAGCTAAGTGACTCTTGTAGAGGCAGTTCTTAGCAGACATCCTCTTTTCATTCAAAATGTTTGGGTCAGTGCTTTAACAACTGGGAAATTCTAACTTTTTTTTTTTTTTTTTTTTAAGAGCAAGAGATATCTTTCACTTGATCCCACAAGTCAAGCTGGAGAAATGTTAGCAGCTCACTGTGGGGCTCACTGCTGCTTGTATGTTTGTGCAAGTGTCAGGCAATAGCTAAAGTTTCAATGATTTTCAATACAGTACTTAGCACCTCCACTACATTCACCTAAAATTCAAAGTCTAAATCTCATTTGAAAGTAGCATATCCTTGAACACATAAAATTAACTTGCTCCTTTAAGAAAAAAAAATATTCTATTTCTAATTCCATTTGAAAAATGAAAGGTATATTGGTTATCTCAGGCCTCAGAATTCAAATTTTTGATACTGAGCTTTGTATCAATACAAAATAATTACAAAATTTTGATATGAGTACATCTGAAAAATCAGTCAAAAATGTAGAGCAAAAGAAGAACTTCATATAAATATCAAATTCAGTCAAGATGGTTTGTGTTCTGGATGTCAATGAAGGGCACAAGGGGGAAAGGACTGAGTGGAACAGAGAGTTTGTGTAAATGACTTCAAGCTTCTGGGTGAGCTCAGGGCAGATCCTGTGCCTATGAAATCATTTGCTATTGTTAGCCTGCAGAAAATGTTTGGCTGCATGCCTACAGCAAAACTAGGCTGGTTTTGTACCACGCTACTGTTATGAGGACAGTGTATAACTGTTACTTTTCACATACAGAACAAAGAATTACAGATTTTTTTTTTTTTCTCAGTGAAAGTCAGCTTATTGACAGTTATGGTCATTTTCTACAACAAACCAGTAGAAAAACCTCTTTTTCATGCAGGTGTGTTTCCAAAGCACTAGAAAATGGAAGTCTTGGTTGTTCTAATTATGAAGGTGAGCAGAGAGTAACTTCTATGTGAACTCCTGCACTTAAAATGGTGACCTACCACAGAACAACTGAAGAAGAAAAAAAAAGGAAAAAACATTTTTATTTGTGAAGGCAGGTAGAAGTTCATTTTTGGTGAAATAGCATATAGCTTTGCTTTATTCTGCAGGAACTTATGCACTGAAAATATGTAACAGTAATAAGAACTGGCAGGTATCCACTTTTAGAAATTTATCTAGGACTAATAATGTGGAGAGCAATTTTATATCTGCAAATGTCTCCTCATCCTATGTCTCAGGAAACTCTGTGGTATAGAGTTGTAGTTATAATGAGTAAGAGACTAATGGAAAAGTTTATGAAAAATGATTTTGTTATAATAAATTAAATTCTTTCAATTCCTGGACTTGGCTTTGGTATCTGAGTATATTATTTCAACTGTTTAATTGCAGCTGTACTTTACTAGATGTGATAACCACTCAAGATGACAATCTGATTTTTGGATAATGATGCTCAGGGAGCATTTAAAAGTCATCTTTTTAAAGGCTAGTTAAAAGGGATAACATAGGAGGAAGACTAATTGAAAGTACTTGATGAAATAGGAATGAAGTGGTACATTAGTTGGCATGCATTTTGAACAGAAAAGTTCTTGAACATGATTTACATCTGTCAGCATATTCAATAAACTTTGTTTTTGTAGGAAAAAGTAAAATGAATGTCAACTGTAGAGAAAAATAGAAAGAAAAACAGAAAACAAATGTCTTAAAACAATTATTTTTCTCAGGAAGCTGTCATTGTCAAATGCCATGAAACAATTTATCATAATAGAGGTCCTAGATAATTTTGTTTCTCTCCTCAGGATCCACTGACATTAATTATTTCCAGGAATCTGTAGATTCCAATGAAACAATAAAGAAGAGTAAAATTATTTCTGAAATAAATATTTCCTCGAAGTAAATTCCTCTAATAAAAATATGCCCTGTGAAATCCAGCTATCTTATATCTCTTCCTCCCCTGTGTCCCACAATGCAAAAGACAAACAGTTGTTGGAGAGTGATTGCAAATTGAGATTACATGATTACTTCAAGGAAAAAAAAGAAGATATATTTTAGTAAAAGGAGATAGTTTCTGCACTATGATCAGATAACATTAGAGTTCGTAATATTTACTTTATAATTGGAAATTATGATTTCTAGCTATTACGAACAAGTTTAGGTACAGCTTAATGAAGCTCACCAGCTTGGTAACAATATTATTTAGCTGAAGACATACTACTCTTTCAAAATACATTAACCCTTCATACATAGGCTTGTCCGAGTGCTGAACAAAAGTACTCATAGACTTTTCTGATTTAAAAAAAAAAAAAACAAATACTGAATAAACTTAGTCTTTTGATGATAAAGCAAGTCTATCATACTTATCCTATATGCTAATATGGGCCAAATGCAGCCACATACGTGAATTTAAATTAGTTCACCCTGCATAATTTAGTAGCAGATTATATCTGCTAGGTTCAGTTTTGATCTCTGTATTAGCAAGTGCTGGCTTGGCCTGACTTCTTCTGGCAGTATATCTTCACTGCTATGTTTCTGGTGACATACAAAGTAATAGAATCTGAGTCTCACATATAAACTATAGGAGTCTTATGGATTAGTACCTAAAATTCTGCTTTGAAATGTGTGCATTAGTAAATTTCTTATGCAACATATTTGAATTTATATTTTTAGTGATTGTGTCAAAAGCCATAAACAAACAAAACAAACAAATTTGGCTTTAGTTATTCAGCTTCCAGGTTACACAAGTAAGTTTTCCTACTATAAGGTGTCCGTCTTAAAGATTTATTTGAAATCTGCAGTATAATTAGCGGTGGAAAACATTTTTCTGTAAATCTAACTGTTCAGAAAGCATTTTCCAGCTTCCTCAAATCTTGTAAAATACTGTTGATCTGCCAGATGACTGATGTCCTTAAGTACCAAGGGTTGTGTTAGCAAAGCAGGATCATGTCTGCTTGCAGATGATGTAATTAGAAAACATTGGCAGATGAGAACTGATACCAGCAGGGTGAAAACCTTGCACCCTGCCCCTTTGAACTAGGTCGGTAGTACATTTTATTTTCATGAGATCACAATTTTGTAAAATTTAAAATTACAGTGTATAAAAGAAAGCAAAAAATACAGAAGGTGTTATTGTTGGTAGAGCTAGGACTCTCTCTAAGGCTAGCGATGGACTCATCTTAGACTGTCACTAGAGCTCAATTTTAAGTCCTCCAGGCCTCCAATCTGCACTGCATGAGGTTCTTCCTCATAACAAAGCATGAACAAGTGACTCATCTAAATTTAAAGCTACCAGTAATATTTTTAAAGATCTATTTTCAAGGGCTTACTTTTATATTATAAATCTATTCAGGCAGTCCACTATAAATGTATAACTTATACTGCCAGATATCAATATGCAACTTGAGAGAATACTTGCAATGAATTTAAAAAGCACATAACTCAGTACTACAAGTCACAGACATCATCTGAAGGCCATCCACCCAGCAATAAGGTATAAGAGACATTTCCCAGAATAGGATCTGAAACCAAAACAGGTTTATGCAAACTCTGAGTTAACAGAGAGAAGCATAAAGTTGGAAGTTTTAAGAAAATTAGATTTTTTAATTAATAGAGAACTCGACATTATGCATACAGTTTTGCTCAATATTATAGGAACCCAATTTTTCCAGCTGAATGAAAGATCACAGAAAAGTATATTTTCTAAATAAAGCTTATATGATCAAAATGGAAATTGAATTCTTACAGAAGAAAGATTTTAACAATAAAGGCAGTAATAGTTTCCTGAAACTAATATTCAGTCCAATAGGACACAATAAATTGTTTGCTGTTGAACAGAGTCCCACTAACAGGCATAGATTACATGTTTAAGTCTTGCTTTGCCTCCAGCTAATGTACCTAAAAGATGTATTAACTGTGCACCTTTCCTGTTTCCAGGTGGTAAAAAAGAATTTGTTCCTGTGTATAAGAGTAAATAGAGAAGAACATAGTTTAGAATATAGAAATATAGAATATAGAAGAGAATACTGTCAAAAAAAAAAGCATCTTAGGAGTCTTCATCCTTATCTCTGAGTAAAATATATTTTATTATTCATTGGAATACAGAATAAAATGCAATTTCACTAGTCACACATATCAAAATGCCAAATGGGTTAAGGGGAGTCCCATATATCCTATATATCCTGCAGCCGTGACTCCTTAGAACTGTTAGTGTTTCATGCTGTAACAACAGCCTGCAAATGAAACGCAAACTCATCAGTGTAATTATTTCTTCTCTCCCTTTTGTGCAGCTTGTACTGAACGATAGGCATCTTTAACTTAATCACTGATTACATTTGTTGTAGTATGAATTCTGTAGAACAAGTGTAGCAAATCTATTGCTACGCAGAGCTGTCAGGAGCCCCTGTTCCTTTTCTCAAATTTGTAGCTCCGCTGTATGAAAAACAGAAAACATTCTTTCCCCTGCTGGTGGTTTGAATTGCTCTAATTTGTTCTGGTAATGGCGCCAGATGTCGTAGCATAAAAGGAAGCCCGACCCAGCAGAAAAAGATTGCCATTCTGACCTTCTATTGAATTCTGCCACTGTTGTCCTTTTTTGTCTTTTGAACAAATCAAGCACTCACAAACATGCTGAATGGAGTGGAAAAAGCGGCTTGACTCTCATGAAAGAAGTTAGAAACAGAGCCGAGATGGCCGCTTGCCACTTCCCCCGTCTGGGTGACATCTGCCACTGTGTACTGCGCTGCTTTCCATGGGGGAAATGAATCTCAGCCTCAGCAGGGACGGCCCTCTCCTCCTGCCCCATCCCTGCATGGCTGTTGCTGATTCTTTTTGTCCAGAAATACTTTATTTTTCCATCAGTCTGTGGAGAATTGTGATCTTCCAGGAGACATGAAAGCTCTATTTTAGGGAGCTGTTACTTCAGCTAGATCCCTACATCCCTGACACCATTCCTTTTCTTATGCAATGAGAATTTAGTTTATGTTATTTACCACTCCATTTCTCCTGGCAAAGCAGGTTTGCATCTGTAAAAAGAACGCAATGGAATAAATCAAAGTGAACACAGCCAGATATCTGCTTGCATTGATAACACTTCACAATCATGATATAGCATATTTTTGCTAACTGATCTTTGGCATGTTCAACAAAATCTAAGTTCCTGTTTGCAGGAAGAAGAAATGAGGCTTAAGAATATCAGCTCTAGAGGTAAATAGGTGTGTGTATGTGTACCTGAGTGGTGGTGTATTTGTGTGTATGTCTATACTTTTCCAAGGCAATAATTTCATTTTTATAACTTTTACTTACATTAAATAAACAAGAGTCCTTGCACAGCATTACTGTGCATTGCTAAGTTTTTGTTTATTTGTTTTCCTTCTGTGTTAAAGATACGTAAGCACAGAATTAAATTATTCTTTCACAAAAATCATTCTTATTGTTACAATTCACAAAGCGTGGATGCCATGCGTAACCATGAAATATTGTTTTAAGTAGGAGAGCCAAGTTTCATGAAACAAAAATAAAACAAAAAGTAAATGATCTTCCCCCTGTTCTCAACAGTAAAAAAAATGGCTTTTGCTGAGCCACCAGTGCTTCTTTTATGATTCTTACTGTTTGGAGATTTTCTATAATTTCTGTAAAACTCTCTTCTTTTTTTCTCACTACTATTCTTTTCTATTTATCACCAGTCCACCTCTCCTTTTCATTCTTCATGACACTAACTGACACTCACCAGCAACAGCAAGTCGAGGTCACAAAAGCAAGTCCCTGTGTCCTGCTAAAAGTGGCCATTGATCTAGGAGTACAGTCCCTCATGACAGTGCAAGGTCACTCAACTTCTTTCCCTCAGTTTTCATTTCTGCACACGTAGCTGCCACTTCAAGGTTCTTCCTCCTACCTGTCATGTTGTTTCTTATTACATTACTGCATGAGAAATAAGGTGTACTCCAGTCTTTATTAGATTCTCTCTTAAATATTGTTCAACTAATAGTTCACAAACACACTCTTCATTAAAAAGCTACCAAGGTACGCTAATTTTAAAAATGTGATAAAAATGTGTAACAGTTGCTGCTATGGAAGGAAAGGAAAGGGAAAGGGAAAGGGAAAGGGAAAGGGA
>JAWLRI010001021.1:1660668-1675840 GCA_034781795.1 Crypturellus tataupa
CTGCGTGTGCAGGGGGGTTGGACTAGATGACCTCTAGAGGTCTCTTCCAACCTTAGGCATTCTATGATTCTATGATTATTCTACATTCCCTCACAAATTGCTTATTTCAAGGCTGACTATAAAATTTTATACTGAAATAAGTAGAACACTTAAAGCTATAAAAGTAATAGCACAATTAGTGTTGTATGACATAAAAAATACAAGATCAGAAACCCTTAGTGGCTTGGTCAATGAATATTGGAATATTCTATATATTTTGTTGCTGCTTTTATTGAAGTTGGCTGTTTAGAAATAGCCTTGTTAGCACTTTACATATCCATTTAATGAGATAAATTTATTGTGAAAATTATTTTTACCAGATATCTTCGGATATTTACGGACAAAATTATCTTTCCCTTTATATATCATTATTAGACTACCAGCTGAATGTATTTACTGTGTGAGTATTTGGATGCTCTTTATGTTCAGCGAAGGATATGCAGGAAAGTTTTATGAAGTTTCAGGGGAAAAAACAGTTTTTACCTCAAAGAGTTGACATGATAAAAATGTTTATAATCCATATTGTAAAGAATTTAGTTTATTATCTGTAAAAATTAATTTAGAACTTATTAAATTAATCAAGATTTTTGTTATTATTTTGGAATATGCAAAACACATGTTTCAGCCTAGCAGGAAATTACAAAACAGAAGTTATTAATATCTTAAGTTTCTTCCTGAAGCTTTTAGCAGAAATGAAAAGGGAATATTCTGTTTTTTTCTTCTCTTACCTGTACATTGTATGTGTACTCTATCATTTTTTCAATTTTGACTGAGAAAAATGTATGAATAGCTAATAAAGTATTTTTTGACTTCAAATTCTGAAATACTTCAAGCCAAAGACCTTAGACGATGTGATGTACAAAGCATCTGGAGCTCTGAAACTTTTAGGTTCATAGAATCACAGAATGGTTGAGGCTGGAAGGGACCTCTAGAGATCATCTAGTCCAACCCCCTGCTCCAGCAGGGATACCCAGAGCATGTGGCACAGGGTGGCATGCAGGCGGGTTTGGAAGATCTCCAGAGAAGGAGACTCCACAGCCTTTCTGGGCAGCCTGCTCCAGAGCTCTGTCACCCTCACTGTCAAAAGATTCATACAGACTTGTGTTCACAATTTTTTGGATCTCAATTACAGACAACCAATATGTGATTGATGAATAGCATCCTGTTTAATTAATTGTCTTGATAGATTCATACATGTTAGTTTTTCGAATGAATGTTGTGCAGGAAGCCCTGCAGAGTTTATTCTCTCTGGATCAGAGTGTACAATGCAGACTGATGGTAGCAAAGATCCAAAGTAATATTTGGATGTAAGAATTTACTTCACTAGGAAGCTCTGATTCAATATAGATTGCAAAAGGAAGATAACAATGTTAGAAGAAACAAAGCTGGCAAGTCCCTACAATATCATACAGAACTATATAGCTATGGTTTATTTCATAAATCATAGTATGCTTATTGATTTTGTCCTTATATTCCTCTTTTTACTGAATTCAGCGATCTTTCATATTCCAATCAGGTAACTGCATCACTGCAGTGCCTCCACAGCACGCAGGCGACCCTGCTTACCAGCACAAATTTAGCTTCCAAACACACACAGTATTTAACATGGAGAATAAGACAGCAGATGAGATAAAGAGCTAGACTTATCGTTACTCTGAAGTCTCTTATCTTATTGCAAAATAGATCAATTGTACCAAAACACATAACACCACATAAGCTCAGAAGCGTGCCTAAGCTAAAAAACACTGCTTCTTGGTGCACTATTATCTGTTAATGAAGCTATATGTGTTTCTCATTTCTGGATCTCAGTTTATAGACTTATTAAGTCAGGCCTCCATTAGCTCAGGCGTATTTGCATTGCACTGTTTTATGGTGTAAACACTGCTTCCAAATCTGCATTTGGATACAGGCACAATGATCCCGTTGAAGGGAAAGTGATGCCAATTTGAATCTACAAGGGCAAGATTTAACCTTTACAGCTATAAAATATTCATGTATAAGGAAACAAGACACAGAGAAGAGTTTCCCTAATGGGAAAATGCAGAGTTTTGGAGTTACAATTTAAGCCTAATTCTGCTCCCATATATCAATATTAAAAGCATAGTAACACCAATAAATTACAGTACTATACTAATGAAAGCTATATCAGATTTCTTGAGTGAACAGTTAAAATCATTTTATTTTTTTTCCTTGTGAAATAAAGATGAAACATTTTAATTAGTCTAATAGCAACAATAATATGTAGGTTAATTTGAATTCTGAAGGAACAATCAGATTTGAGACCGGACTCATCGTAAGTTTTATCAGTGAATTTTACTGGGCAAATTGAGTCAACACTATTAGTCTTCTTTTGCACTTTGGGAGGAAAGGAATTTGATCAAGGTCAAAGGGACAGAATTGAGCTTCAGGCTTTTGTACCAAAGAACAGACTCGAGTAATTCTTTTGCATCCGTGCTGGATATATCTCCTTGAATCCCCAAGCCCTTTCGAGAGAGTAGAGTCATCTAATGGCAATGACAGCTTCTTCTCATACCAGCTTCCTTCCCTGCTTGATATCTACCAGCCTTGCTGTTTGTGCGGAGGCAGTCTGACTTGCGAACGGGGTGGCCTGACGCCTGTGCAAGTTGTTCTCCATCTGGCTGGCGGAGAGTTGGCCCGCACCCAAGGCAGGGCTGACCTTGCTTCTGGGCTACCTAGTTTTTCATCTGATTAGGACCTTGCTGTGCTGCTCCTAGGTCGCTCTCCCCTTCTCCTTGCTGCCAGAAAAGCTGGTCTTCTGGCTGGCTGGCATCCAAGCTGATGTGGTCACAGTTTCTCCATCTGGTTTATTCTTGGAAAGACGAATTGGTTGTTCTTAATTTAGTACAGTCAGTCTCTCTCGACGCTCTCTTTCCAGCTTACTTGCTGCATATATGGCATATTTATTTTTGGCTAGATTTCTGCATAATGTGGAGAGAAGATCTAGTTGTTTTTGTTTGCCTCTTTTTTGTCTTTTGCTTTTTTTGTATTCTCCACTGGTGGCAGAAAGTTTCCTAAATAGTCTTAGTTTTTCACTCACAAGATCACTTCTTTTCCTTTACACCACTTTTCTATTTATTTCTAAACCTTTGTCCAAAAAAAAAATTCTCCCTCCGCCAAAAAAGGAAGAGTTTAAAATTTTTATTCTATATATTTACAATGTTTCATTGTTCTTTTGACATGTCAGTATCAATGATAGTCATATGTCCTTTCCTCTCTCTCTCTTCTAGGTAATGACATTTAACAGCATGTATGCGTAAAAAATAATTTGACACAAACATGTTACATCCATGGAACCAAATAAAAAAGAGATCATAACCACTTGATGGTGCCAAAAGAAAAAGCTTTGCTAAATACTTTCATTAAAAAATATCTCACTTCAAATAGGTAGTTCTTCTCTTCCAACTGTACCCGGCCAGGTACTGTTTACTCACTACTCTGTCTCTGCCTCAGAGGTGTCAGTGCATTTCAGGGCTGTTACATGAACATTCATGTCAAGATCTTTATCCACTATTGGTGGCATAGGCTACACAGCAGTCAGTGAATCTAGCTAAGTTTATATCTGCCCATTCTGCTTGCAGGTCAAATTGCGGTGTTTTACAAGCAGCAGTTATTCACTCCTCTCTGATCTGTCTTTGACTTGCAGGATGAACTTAGGTTGAATTGGCTATAAAACTGTGGTAGACACTGCCACGTTAATTCTTCTATAAGTATGGCAGCATATTTCAAGAAGCTATAAAATTTGATATTATTTATGAACACAGCCTGTAATTTGGGATTCTGTAGCTTAATGTGCCCAAAGTAGTTGCTTTAGGGTTTCCATAGATATTAGCGTAAATTCAGGCTAGTTTTAACTATAGAACCCTGAAGACTATGGCATGAAATTACACACTCTTAATATTTAGATTTGTATATAGCTATTAAGTTAGAGTAGCTCAATATGAATATTACACTAATGCAGAAATTAATTAACAAATTAATTTGTCCTGAATTAGAGCAATAAATATAAAGAGAGAAGGATTTCCAGAAAAAGGGAAGCCAAGTGAAGCATATAGAGCAAAGTTATTTAATTTTAATATATTTTTTTTTATCTGCAGAGCAGAAGACCTTTTCTCAGAGTGTGGCTGAAAATAACCAAGAGTTTTCATTCTAGAAAAGCAGAAAATAGGAAAAAAATAAAAACAAAAGTCTTTCTATTTTCTCTTGTCCTGTGCCTGCATACCAAAAAAACAGAGAGATGAAGGGTTCATGCAGCTAGCTGGGGTCCGTGCAGCTTAGCTCTAGGGCACTCTTCTTGTGCTATCTTCTTAGTATTCACTGACACGAAGAAAGAATTTTGGCCTCCTTCTTTCTTCTCCCCCTACAGCTCTGCTTGGCAGCATGGATAAGAATTGGATCTTTTCCCCATCCAGCAGCTCATCTCAAAGGCTTTTCACTTCACAATTGTCTTCCAAACTGTCAATTTCCAAACTATCATTTAGGTTGTGCAGCTGGAATATGGAATGACATTTGGAAAATTCTTCAGACAGGAAATGCTTCATTTTATTTTATTTTGCTTCATTTTGTTTTATTTAATTTCATTTCATTTTTGGAAAGGAAATGTCACAGAACTTAATTAAAAGGAAAAAAAAGAAATACTGACATTTCTGAAAACAAAATATTTCATTTAATTTGCAGAGCTCACCCAGCAGGGTTATTTTTGTGTCACTGAAATTTGTGTATAAATGTGTTTTCCAAATTAGGCTGCCCTGCCATATAAACTCTGCACCAGTTTTGCACTAGAGACACAGTAATGGAGCACAACACTGGGCTGATGAATCATAACTTACAGCTTTGATCTTCATCCTAACATGCATCATGAAATTGTGGTTAATATTTCTAATATTTCCTCTCAATTCTCCATTTTTATTCCTAGATGTAAATGGATATATTAATACTTACTTACATACCTACCTACCTACAGCAGAGATCAAATAGTCTTTTAACATTTTTAGCAGACTTCTCATGTATGTAAAAAGATGCATGAGGTTTATAACACTAAACAACTGGGAAGAAATATTTGTCTTGTTACTGTTTGTCATATTAATAATTCATGACTGAATTCTGACTTATAGTCTAATCTGCATGTAGTAGTAGCTACTAACCTCAGCAGGAGAGGGGTGAAAGACCATGAGCCACTTATTTACAGAGACTGGTTAAATTCATGCTTTTCTTGTGGCGTGATCCTTAACATGAGACCTCAGGCTAAGAGTTGGAAACATATCTCCATTTTTGTTCAGCCTACGTATTGCTTAATAATATGGGAGCTCCACTTTTACAGGAAAGCACTCTGAAGTTTTTCTTGTTCTTATTGGTTTTGTTCTCTGACAGGAGTGTAAACAGGAAAGAAAAACAAGGTGCTTAAATGTCATTTTTGAAACATGATGCATTCTATTGTAACAGAAGGGGAAGGCAACAGGAAGGGGAAAGCAAAATGGAAAATAAAATAGAAATGGGGAAAAGGAGAAAGAGAGAAAAAGGAGGAGGAGAATAAGATATTTAAAATTCAGATTATTTTATTAAAGAACATTATGCACCATTTCCTCTGACTTTTCACATGCCTTACTAAAGAGAAGTTTATTCTAAGCAATTATGTCTTGTTGTGATTCATTGACTTCTTTTCTCCATACAAAAAAGGGGAAAAAAAAAGAATTTCACAACACAGAAAGCACAGAATCATACAGCAAAAAATATGCAAATACTCAAATTGCTATTAAATATTAAACAAAACATGAACAAGAAAACAGATTTTGAAACTGATTTCAAATATTTCTGTGAGAAGAGTGTCACTAGTATTATAAATTAAGTGCATGCATTTTTATGTATATATACAATGATTACAGACTCATTTATAGCATCTGGTTTCTGTTAAAAAAAAGTGGTTAGCATAGAGCATACTTGTGGAAAATGAATTTTAGTTGCAGTGATATTACTAGAGAAAGAGTGAAAAAAACATAATGAAATTATTCTTATCATTTTTTTTCCTGTTTGTCATTTGGCATAGTATACTTATCATGTATAATGAAAGGATATTATTCTGGAGTATAAAAAATTTGATTGATTTGAGCCTATGGACCTCCTGAAGCCCTGATTCTCCTTCCTTTCTTGTTTCACTTGGCTCCCCTCAGAGTTATGCCTTCTTGAAGATGAAACGGTCGGTTCACTCTGAGGAGCTCATATCTGAATCCCTAGATTGATGCCCATCAAGAAATGGAAAAATGTCTGGTTTCTGTAATCCAAATACCTAAATCCCCTTAACTCACTATTCCCTCCTTGAAGAAGATGAAAATATTATGAATTCTGTAATTGCTCTTGTTCATACCTCAGTGCTTCAATTTATAGATAGTCTTTTCATAGAGTTGTGATGGTTCCTTTTGTAGCCTGGATTCATTTTTCTCATTGGGCTTAATGCAAATTGCAAATTTGATGCCCACTCCAAATAAACAGTTCTGATTTGTGTTTGGGTGATTCTGGGATATCATCACTCTTGAAACATTTTATCTACTTATTTACCTATAATGATTCTGTTTATTTTGCACTAAATAATCTTACTCTGATATCAGATCAATATTTGAATGTTATCATAAGACGCAGTTTAAATAGAAGCCAAATAAAGATGTAAGTAACACCCCCAATTTTAGCAATAAATTTCCATGCAAAACCGAGGACAGGACCAATTTGTTAAGTCTTCACATATGTATAGATGTTGTTTTTATATAGAGTACTCCCCTAGAATTTGGAAGATTTTTGTTTTGTTTTATTGAACCTTTTCCAAAGTGTGAGACTTTGTTAGCTAAAAGTTTCCTAAAAAAAAAAAAAAAAACTTTATTTTTAGAGAAATTCACTGCTTCTTGTAAACTAATATATGCGCAATTTAATCAATAAGTTTTTACCTTCTGCCAGAAACAAACATCTTCAAAGAAAAAAAAAATCTATTTTTGCTCTGAATATAAGGTCTATTTTCTGTTCTCTCTGCTTTATAACAGAAATTCTCCCTCTGCTCCATAAACCTGAAAGCTAGTCACTGAAATTCTTTTTAACATTTTCCTTGGGTATAAATTGCCGGGCCTTGTAGAAGAGTAATTAAACAGCAAATAAATGACACAACAGAAAAAGAAGTCCCCTCCTCTTTTTTTTTTTTTCTTTTTTTTTCCCCAGTGTTTATTTTTCTCCCTTTTTGGTTTACCAAGAGAGTTCAAAACAAATAAACAAAAAATAACTTTGACCTTGCCAGAAGATCTACTACTATGCTGAATTCTCTGTATAATCAACATTGGCTCAAGAAAGAACCATTTAAGCTTTCTTCCTACACCATTATCTGTAACTCCATTGAATGAACCCTGAGAGATTGAAATCTGAAATCATTCCCAAGTGATATCTGCCTTTAAGTAGACAAACTCAAAGATGAAGATACATGCTGAATCATCCCCCTGAATGAGAACTGACTCCCTTTTAATCATTTACATATATATATATTTTTTTTATGTAGTTGCCTTGTTTGTTTTAAAAATAAAAAATACCTCAAGGTTGTTTATTTTGAGTTTATGGGAAACACAGTAGATAGATTGTCTTAATAAAGATAACTACCAAGTGCCTGGGACTGTCTTCCTTTAAGTCATTAGAGCAAGTATATAAACACATAAATATATTCTGAGAAAACACAATTGCTTAGTCTCATTATATTTGAACAGGAATTCCACATTAAAAAACATGAAAAGACATAATTTTACAATTGATCAACAAATAATCAAACCTCAACCCTGTTTAAATCTTTTAAGCCAATGTTTTTCACCATTTTTACTACCTTGCTTCCAAGTCACCAGCTAATTTAAGGTAATAAAAGATTTTGAATAGATAAAATTCTTATTTTTAATCACAGTAGAAATAATTAAAAGGAAAGGAAAAATGACAGTTTGATTGAATTCTACACTCTCTCTTACAACTGCTAATGTCTATGTGACATCTTATATATTTATTTATTTATTTAGGTATTCTAAAGCTCATCAGGTTTTCCAAAGCATCAGTGAAGTTTTGCTCAAGTGATGAGTAAAGCTTATCATATGTTTTCTTGGAAGCAAGTTGCCCATTCATTTTGATGGGCAACTAATCCTGCTGTCAACATGCAGCAGATCTCCCCTGTGGAGCAAGATGATATTAAGCTTTTAACACACCTTGGAGGGAAGCTGTGACAACAGTCAAGGTGACAGTGGTTGCTGAAAGCTACTGTGTTTCTGAGATCCCTCTCTGCAGGAAATAACATGGTCTGTGAGGTCAGTAAAGAACTAACAAAATAATTATTTTCATCAATATGTGACAGTCCAAATAATTTCCTTCGAATATTATTGTCAAAAAAGCCTGCTAGTAACTAAAATGTGACTAGACAAAGAGAAGTCGTAACTATGCACTCTTTTTTTAATATCTCTCCAGTGTGCTTTGTTGTTGCTGTTGTTGTTGTATAAACTTATATTTAGATTTAGCTGCTGTAATTTCCATCTAGCTTACATGCAAAGGGTTATTCTCCACATAAGTTATCTATGGATAGATAGACGCAAAAAGACACGAAGATCATGTTTTCTGGGTTCGGATTATCTAAGAAAAGGACCTACTCAATTTCATACCTGCATTGACAACAGACCAGATAATTTCTTTTCTCCTCAGCTAAGAAATATTTTGTCATAATTTTGAGAATCCAACTTCTTACCTGACTTCTTTTTTAAAGATACAGAACTTTTCTTATTGCTGCACACCGTCTTGTGTCAAAATTCCCTCATTTGTTGGCCAGTTCAACTCATCTTTTCTTCAAAACATATTTCTAAGAAGTTTATATTTTTGTTTTGCTTCTTCGTGTTTCATTCACACGGCATATCCTGCATAAAGAGCAACCCATGACAAAACTCAGCATTCCCAGTAAATGAGCACATCGTTTTTACCAACTGTCAGCTATGCTGTTATCCTTTTCATTCACTTATATCTAGTTAATTCTTACCTGGAGAATTAAAAATAACTTCTGAATTTCTGGATAGTCAGCTAAGTTTCTTTTTTTTTTTTTTTTTTAATATATCTCTATCTATCTATTTAATCTATCTATCTGCCTATCTATACACTGATCTGGTGTAGAGCTGACATCAGACTATGAACCAAATGTAAGGTACCACTATTCTTACTAAATTACAGCTGTTCCTAAACAACCCTGCTTTCTAAAAAGAGATGTCTTGATAAAAAGTGTAGAAGACAGGAAAATGCCATCTTACATTTCAGTGATTCCCTCACCCAAATCTAACATCAGGTATTACAAGGAGAAAACATAGTGTTTCCTAGCACAGACTGAAGTGTTTTAATTAAGAGCAGTACAAAGAAATCTGCAGTTTTGCCACCTTGTTTTTGTCATTTGCTTTAAAAAAAGTTACCCAAGAAATTTTACTAAAAATACAATAGTATCAAAAGCTTCCTGCTATATAATTGTGATTTTCATATTTTCTCTGACAACAAGAAAATATTATCCAATTCATCTACTTTTTGGAGTGTATTTTATATAAATTATATTGTAATAGACTGGAGGTAAAATGATAAATTGATGTTCATTTCCAGTCAGATAAAGAAGCTAAATAATTTATACTGCAGCAGATAACAAGATAAATGCCTCAAAAGACGAAGAAGTAACTCTCAAAAAAATCTAGATACTGGTTGTGATGTTAGCCTGCAAGACTGGTGTATTTTGTGGTGGAAATACTTCTATAGAGGATATACTACTTTATAATTCTGTCAAGATAGACAGTTTTCCTGTGTTACATAAAACTCATTCATTTCAGGTCTTAAAGACTGTTTTTTGTTTTGCTTTGATTGGTTTGTTTGTTTGTTTTAATAAGTTGGTTGATTTGTAGATATATATATACAGAAAAAAAAGTGATTCTGTGTTAGTCTTCTAAACATTTCATACAAAACACATATATTCAGCAATTAGCACTCCTTCCCTTGTAGCCTATGTTCTGCACAGCGGTTGCTCTCTGACCTGGCAATGTTATCTAGTAGCAGTTTTTATTATATAAGATATGTTGAGGAAGCACATATCCTCACCTAGCATCTTTTGTATTCTGGTCATGCGAATCTGAATGTCTGAGTAAGATCTACAGTCAGAATTTATTTTTCTTTCTTGGCAGAAAAATTATGTTAAGAACACATGACAGATGTGCAGACAAGAAGTTCTCATTTTCCACCTAAGAACTGTTACTAATTTTTCTTTCACTGGATGGGGAGGAAGAAAGGGGAACACATCACTTTTATGAGGAAGTCAATATTTTCTATTTAAAGCAGGAAATTTCAGAAGGAAAAAAGAAATCTGTTGGCTGCTTATTTATTCCTTAAGATACCAATTTCAAAATGGAAAAATCTAAAACTGCTTAGGAAGTAATTTTTTGATATTTTCATTAACAGTATACCTAAGTATAACAAAATCTAGTTTTTTGGTTTAACATTTAAGACTTCCCATAGGGTTTTTGTGTCTCTGTGTGTGTGCATCTTTTTTCTTTTTCTTTTTTTTTTTTTTTGGTTGGATTTAATACTTGCGTAGCCCTAAGAACTATTATCAGACCATAAACGTAAACAATCTGTAATGACTACAGAAATGTTACTGTAATGTACAGTTCTTAAACATTCCCAAGAGAACCTTAACTTCTCTCTATTCAGTATTTAAGTTACTGGTAAAAATTCCTAAATTGACTTAACATAAAACTTAACTTAAAAAAAAAAAAAAAAAAAGTCTCATGATTTTATGCACAAGATCACAAGATTTTTAGGGAATTCTTCTTTTTTTCTTCCTTTTTCTTCCTTTTCTAAAGATCATGTTCTTTTAGTCAATTAAGAAATAGCAAGTATAGTTAGTAGACAACACATTAACTTAGATTAACTTTTGCAACTTAGCTGCAAAAAAAAATAAAATTCATAAGGCTATCAAAATACATAAGAAAGAATACAATCTGTATTTTGGCCTTTTCTTTTTCAGTGTGAATATCTTATTATTCTTGAAATGAATTGATTCGGAAAAATAAGGCTGAAGGAAAAAAAAAAAAAAAGACAACAATGGAAACTCTCTTCTTTTACGGAATTTTGTGACTACTCTAAATTGACCACTTGTTTCCCGACTAATCCTTAAACAGAGGGCATGTCCCTTTCACTTGCAAAATACTCTTACACAAGATGAATTACCTTCTTACCACCTTGGTTACTTGCCAGGGAGTATTTTATTTTTCCACAAGGAAAAAGAAAATCAGCTTGTATTTTTCTTGCTAAAGCCTTCTGCATTTTAATTCTGAACTCTCAATGAATCAGAGGGGCCTTATGATGTTTTACACAAAAGTGCCTGTGTTCATAGTTTTACTCTGGGTACCCAAAATAGCATGCAGTAAGCACTGTCACACTGTGAGTTTTCAAAACTAAAAGCAGAAGTGACTTACTCTGGCAGGAAGCTGTAAGATTTAAAGCTTTCTAAGGAACTGTGAAGTAAAGTACTGCTTACTTCTCTTTATCATATATTTAACCTGAACTTTAAGCTACACATTTCTTTAAACCTTGAAGACTCTGGAGTTACACAGGTATGATCTTACTCTTTTTCATTTCATTATCTTCAAAAATCAAAATGTTTAGTTGTTTGTCTCTAGACTAAATGCCAAGAAAGATACAGACAAAACAGGAAGCCATGCAAAACACCTAGAGGGAGAAAACTACTTTTGTTCCCTCAGAAGCTAACTTCTACAGCTGTGGAAATCTAACTTTCTAAGTTGAATTTACTAGACAAAATTATTATTAGTCCTGTTTATTTGTACACCTTGTACATTAAAACTTTCATGATCAGTTATCACTATCAATCTGTTTCTGCAAGATCCCCATGTATGACACATTGTGAAGGAGCATCTACACTTGTCTGAATGGCTGTCATTAAAATGTTCTCACTGTTTCTGAACAGAAATACCTCTGTCTTACACAAACACTTAGAAAAGCTCCTTGACTTGCTATTCTGGGTGATACTGCAGCAATAAGAACTTTATTTATTTATTTATTTAATCTTAACTCCTCATTTCTGTTCCCGTTTCCCTTTAAAATACCACATCAGGTAACTGGAACAACTTTTGCAACACAAAACAAAATAAAACAAAACAAAAGCAGCTTTGCTTTTATTGGATAACAAATGTAAAGTGACAAGTAGTTAATGAGCAGGATATTCAAATATTAGTTTAGTACACTATCAAAAATTTTTTGGAATGTTTCTTCTCTAAGTTTGCTACTGTGGAGTACAAGTGCAATTTATTTTTTATGTTCAGACAATCTGTTTAGACTATTTTCAAGAATATAGCCATGGGTGTGTAAAAACTGTTAGCCATTAAAATGCAAAATGTCCATCAGTTTGTGCAGTTTTACAAGTATGTGGTGGTATGAAACCACTAGGAATAATATGGCTTTTGATAATTATTTTATAATAAGTAGTAATTTAAATTCAATTGTGGTCACAAATGCATTCTAGATAAACTATGTAATTTATCCATGGGTAAATATAAACATATATTTATATTTATATATTCTGTGGACTCAATTGTAAGAGTTATCTTGATTCATTTAAATGTTCAGCAGTCCTCTGTAACAAGTGTTGAATCAAGTATTTAAATAAAATGGTCTGTGTCTAGCGTTCAGTTTTTTCACAGATTAAAAAATGTATCAGAATAACTACTGGCAGAGAATGAAAATCACTTCTTTGAATCACTTGTAAGAAAAAGAAGAGAATAAAGATGAGTGGGCCCTCAAAATATTCTGGGAAAAGCAACTTAAACTTGAAAGAGGAAGTTACAAATCTACATGCTTTCTGTATGCTAAAGCTAAACCAAAGCTATTGTGTCCTAATATTAGACATTTTTTGAAGTTCTAGTGCAAATTTCCTATTCAGACCTGCTTAAATATTTTAAATATAGTATAGTATTTATTTAAATATAGTAAAATATTTTTCTGTAAACACAAAATATTTTATCTCTGTTTTGGAAATGGTTGAAAATTACTAATCAGAGAGGGATATATTTTCCAATGTCAGCACATCTTTATATTGAAATAATAAAACCATGATGATAACCCATGGTTTAGGCTCCTCATTACTTTTCATTGTAGCTACTTGGTTTTGTTGGGTCAGTATAACACTTCGGGCTGAAATTTAAATTCTGTAGCCTTTGTTAAACATTTGTGGAAGTTTCTTGTTTAAAAACTCTAAACTCTAAAAAACTCTAATCAGGAAGATTTTTAAAGGCTACTTTTAAAAATAGAGAATTGAGAATTCATAGTTTTTTCAACAGCTCTAACAACAGGCCATCCCGAATTACAGCACTAATTCTGTTGCAGCTGAAAATCATTAGTCTTACATTTCAGTCACCATAAGTTTTGATTTCTACCATTAAAAAAAAAAAAAAAAAGGAACGGGTACCATAACTATCTCTGTATTTTCTCAACAGTTCCCCTATATTCCTAAGTGTCCTCATGCCTATACAATGCCAAAAGGAAGAAACACATAAGGAAATGTATTTCCTTTCCAGCTCTTCAATCTTTCTATCCCATACTACTTGTTTCTGAAGACAAATTATTTTAGAGACCAAAGACTGTAGTCAAACTTCCTGACTACATTAACCTTCATTGCTGTGGAAGTAGTTATGCCAGGCCCTGTAGGGCAGGCTATGCATATATGTTCATATGCTCTATAGAGGAAGCTAATGAGAACTGAGCAGTGTGAACAAAACCATGTGGGGCAGAATCGGGAACATAAGTATGCTTTGGATGCAGAGATTAGCTCTCCTCTTTGCATTAAAATGACCTGTAGTATAAAAGGAATTACTATGCTAACAAGCTGCAGTTGGTTGTTAACAGTGTTTGCAGAAGGGATTGCTCCTAGGCTTTTCATCATGAGCACAGACATAGCAGAGACCTTCTGTATGGAAGGTGATGTTAAATGAGTCACTCTCACTCACAGGCCACTGATCTAATCATTATGTCATTCTCTTTTTGAGATAATAACATAAGAATTATTCAGATATAACATAAGAATTATTTAGATAAACAACCTAAAGATATTCACTGGAGAAAAGTAAAATATCAGTAAAATGTAAAAATATGTGCAAATATAATACTGCAACTGAAAATATGACAATAAGATTGCTATGATCTTCCTCATTATGGAAGCCTCTAAGGCATCTATATTCTAATGCAATGTTAATTATTTGAGGACACTCATTTTTGCATTGGCACTATAGGCATTTTCCAACTTATGTGTGACAGTTGCTGTAACTTATTAGCATCAAAAAAGTGTAATATATGTTTATATATATATTTTTTTTTACATTTTAAGGATTTCCTTTTTTACTTTTTACATGGTGTTACATGGTGTTATGTCATGTCAAAAGCTAAAATGTGTCCTGCAACAGTAAATTATAGAATAGAAATAAAACAATGATCGAATTCTGTGTGACTGAGTACTGACTTAGTGAATTTACTGTGATTCAGATAAAGTAGGGATAAAATATTGCTGCAAAAAATCAACTGATTTCCTGTATTTTGAACATATTTAAGACGACTGTCAGTAATAAATAACAAGAATTTGAATTAGAAAGTTAAGGTTCCTAAAGTTTCGTTCTTCTTGGCAATTTTAGGTTTAACACTCCATTTTTGCAATTACATTAAAGACAAATACCAATTTTAAATGCCCTGCCCTAATTCACAAGCAGTATAAAGAACATTTGTGGTTATTCATTGTCAGCACTTTCATGGCATAGCCAATTTCTGCATTCTCTTTCACTAAAAGGTGTTAAAAGGAATAATGCTTGATAAATGGAAAACAGACTACAGTTAGTCCTTTTTCTTTATTGTACACACAGTGCTTTTCCTGTAGAGAAACTTTTTCAGAATGGTGAATAGGACACAGAATAATAAATGATAGGAACAATTTACATTGCAACATTTTATTTTTTTAATGTCCCACAGTTCATAAGTCTAAGTAGGATATCCTCATATCTTGCAAAACTGGTTAAAAAAAAGGGGGGGGGGGGGGGGGGGG
>JAWLRI010001021.1:1678623-1722179 GCA_034781795.1 Crypturellus tataupa
TGTGCAGGGGGGTTGGACTAGATGACCTCTAGAGGTCCCTTCCAACCTTAGGCATTCTATGATTCTATGATTCTATAGACCAATCCGTAGCATAGTGGATTCCCAGCCTTCCTGGAGTCTCTCAGAATGCATAGAAGAATTAAGGCAGAGACTAGAAGGAGAGGAACATGTGTCAACATGAACCAGATTAAAACCAGCAGTTTGGAAAATGATGATAGTGGGTGACTGTGGGTCCATCTTCAAAAGAATGATCTCTCACTCTTTCTCCATGACATGCAGATAGCTGTTGAAGAAGATAAAGGGCATGGTTGATGCTCTTTTTATGTATCACTGTGATATATTTTGGCTAGGCCAAAATTTACCCTTAGCAGTGATTCCCAGTGGTAGACAAGCTAGAATGATTTATGTTACTTTATATCCCATGATATGCCCTTGGAAAATAAAAAGACGTTTCCAGACAAATTAAGATGACAACCAGCCTTACATAACAAAAATGTGATAAGTGTATTGGTTTTCCCCTAACATCAAATTTAACATATAAATTGAATTGGTTTCAAATGCCAGATCATTAGATAGCTGAAGTACACAGATATTTTCATAAAAGACTGATCCATGAAATATATAAATAGCATTTGGAAATGTCACATAAACTGTGCTGATTGCTCAACTTTTCATATGTACATTTTCCAAAGTCTGCTAATGTTATAAAATTAGACCCATTTTCTGCTGCCTTATATGTGATATTATTGTACGCTAATCCTTAGCCTTTATTTATTTTTTTAAATGACATTCTTAGGAAAAGTTTTTCTCTTCCACTTGACGATTAGGAGGAAACAGAACTGAGATGATGACAGGACTTTCGTTTAAGAATAATTTGTCTGTGTGGAGTCTAAACAAACTCAGGTATAGAAACATTTTAATCACAGCTACATGCTATTTGTTTGAATTATGTGACTCCACTATCCCATGTTAAGGCTCAGGAGAGAAGCTGGGGAGGTTGATGTAGATGTCCCAGCTATCAGGGGCACAGTCAGAGCACAGGACCATGGAGTTCCAGAGGTCTCTCCAGGTGTCCCTCATGGTCCTTCTACTTAAGGAGTCCCTTCCAAAAGGTATCCCATCAGTCCCCACATGCACCCCTGCAGTTTCTCTTCCCCACACCCCTCAGCACCTCTCCCCAGCATGCCCAGACCCCCCATCTCCTCAGTTCCACCCCTTAGGACTTGCACTATTGACTCGTCTCAGCACCAGCTCCACGCTACCACCAGCATCCTTGCCTATACCAGTCCCTTGGGAAGTTTCTCAGCAATCACAGCCCATCACAAGGCTATTTGCACTTGAGATGCTCCATCCTGTTAGGCTAGTGCAGCCTGTGCACTGTTACCACTGTCAGCTGGGTCTAGTTCTGGCCACGTGCCACAATGACCGTGTACGGAAAGGTAGAAAGTGTCTCAAGAAATACCTCCATGCAATAATCTAACTTATGTGATCCTGCAATCCCCCCGTGTCACGGGGGGTTCAATCACCTGCAGGTGTTTACTCCAGGTCAGACTCTGAAGTGTCTGCTCTCACAGGCGAGAGAACAAGTAATTCTTCAACTGTGTTCAGCAAAATTACCCATAGGCGTATCTACCTGCTCTTAATCACACAGTGATAACAAATGGATTTCCAATTAGCAAAAACTTTTTATACAAATATCTCAGGGCCTCTCCACATACTCTCCTACCTCTCTGTAAGCATGCTGTGCATGTTTGAAGGGTATGAAGTATATGGCCTGAATAATAAAGTTATGTGGACTGCCTACAGCAAGATGAGAGGAAATTGTATTGTACTGTTTTGCACTGGAAATGTAAATAATTCAGAGAGGTGAATAATTGGTAAGCTGCCATAAATCCTTGCTCTTCTGTTTTATGATAGGTAGTTTTCTAAAATAATAGCTGAAGTGGAACAATTGTGTCTGAATTTGAGTTACTATAATCTGACTCAGTCCATTTTGTTTCAAGAGAAAACAAGGCAGCATAGCACAAACTGATAAACTATAAAGGTGATACACTGTATTTTGACTGTTACTAATCATAAATGTCAGAGAGAGCAGAAAAAAAAAAACATACATTTTCAGGGGGATATATGAAGCTATATCCTGGTAGCATAATTGGCAATTTAAAGAAAACAACCTGAGATTTCTAGGAATTTATAATTTTATGCTTAGAATAATTGTTGGATTATTTTTATCTTATCTTTATACTTTGAAGTAGTATCTGTGATGCATGTAGGATAGTGTGATATTTTGTGATAATAATCATATCATAAATCATAATAATCCTTTGGAGGGAAAATATTCTGATCAAAATATGTTATTGTTAGGATTCAAGATACATGACAAAAAGTTTTTGGAGTAAATTTGATTTTATATATGTATGTGTGTGTGTGTCTAAAATGTGTGACAATGTGAAGAAATATCTATTCCTTTGGTATTATATCCAAGAGGGACACTACAAAAACAATTGTTTCCAGAATTGTGTGATTTAGACTATTTATCTTAGTTCTCTTTCTTAAAATAGGATAAAACAAAGATAAAACAAATCTTTCCATTGACTACTGAGGGGACATATGTGGGTGTATTACACTAGATTTTCCCCTCTCAATGTTTAAAATAATAAATCAAATCCTAAGAAAACATGGAAGCCTCAGGCTTTGCATTATTAAAAACCAAGCCACTGACCATGTTGTAAGCAGGCATGAAAATATAATAGACAAACTCTTAGGTTATTAGCAGGCCTATAACATCTACAAGCCTGTGACAAACACTGTAATCGTTCATCTTCCAGTCACAATATGTCAACAGAAGGAAGCTTCGTTCCTGACTGTGTTTTGATCTTCCAGTAATAAAATTATTTTTTCCACCTCATTTAGCAGTTGTGGTTAGCAGGCACTAATTGTAGGAGTAGAATTAATTCACACAAATTGTACTAATAAAAGGTAACATAAGTGAAATAAATAAAGCAAAAATTAATAAATAAATAAAAGGAAAGGGAAGCATGTTGACCATAGCAAGTTTGGCCAAAGAGGTGATGTATCTTGTGAAAGTGGCAGCGGGCACCTGTGGAGAAGCACTTGATATTTTCTACTCTGCAGAAACTGTGAATAAGTTTGATTTAACTGAGGTAGAGAGGCTGCAAATTGATTTCTTGATTCATTTAGGACACAGCCAGAGATAGCATATAGCAAACCCTAGAGAGGAGAGGATGACTTTATTGTTTCCTTCCTTAATAGGTGTAAAGGGCTGAAAGCCTGTCTAGTGGTGGCAGGTTCATCTGTGCAAATGACAATGTAAGGTATTTGCCAGGCAGGCACATCGACTGCTTGATCCCAAGGAGAGCTGTGAGCAGGAGCCACAGCAGACACTCGCAGCTCGTGTCCTCCTGCAGCCTCCTGTCAGAATTGGATAAAACCAGCAGACATGGAGAGCCCCAGCCCCACTGCCAGGTGGAGGAGATGAGGTTTTATTAATTGCATGCTGGGCAGTCGTGCCCAGGATTGCTTTGCTAAGTTAGCAGGTCTAGTTCAAAGTAAGAATTAACTAAAAATTATATATTTATATATGCTATATATACTACTTTCAAGGGAAAAGGGAAAGAGAAAAAAAGAGGGAGAGTAAATGATTTTTAAAAGGCACAAATTTTGAAAGAAATAAGAAGCTAAACAGTAACTTAACAGTAAACAGTAGTTATTTTAGAAGTTCAGACCTTCCCTATAAGTGATATAGCTATAAATATATAAATTAAAAAAGAATTTGATTGCTTGTTCATGTAAATTGCATATAATTATTTAATTTAAAAATATGATTTTGTGAGGTGAAGATATTTTACAAGTTTACAACCTGAATTATATTTCATACTGAAATCTTTTATTATTGCATTAATGATGTGCTAAAGAAACATAAGCTTTAGCCTGAGAATTTATTTTATAGTTAGAACTTATGAAATACCTAAAAAATACAGTAACTGTATAAATACTTCATATATATTTATATATTTTTGTTGTTGTTGTTATTTCTAATTTTGTAGTACACACTCACTCTACCATTTTAGATCTGTCATAAAGAAAGCAAAACATCTTTCTCTTGTAAACTTCCTGTGAGTTATGCTAATGGAGAGGAATCTTTTAGCAGATTAACCATTTGCTGATAATATTACACAGAATCACAGAATGGTTGAGGTTGGAAGGGACCTCTAGAGATCATCTAGTCCAACCCCCTGCTCCAGCGGGGACACCTAGAGCACATGGCACAGGGTGGCATCCAGGCAGGTTTTGAAGATCTCCAGAGAAGGAGACTCCACAGCCTCTCTGGGCAGCCTCTTCCAGGGCTCTGTCGCCCTCACAGGACAGAAGTTCTTCCTAACATGGAGGTGGAACTTCCTGTGGTTCAGCTTACACCCATTACCCCTTGTCCTGTCACTGGTCACCACGGAGAAGAGCCTGGCTCCATCCTCCCTACAATCACCCCTCAGGTACTTGAACATGTTAATCAAATTCTCTCCCAGCCTTCTCTTCTCCTGACTAAACAGCTCACCTAGTCTTTTCTCATATGTCAAACGCCTCAGTCACTTAATCATCTTAGTGGCTCTCCACTGGACCCTCTCTAGAAGCTCAATGTCTCTCTTGTCCTAGGGAGCTCAGAACTGCAGTTCTGGGCTTCCAGAGAAGAGCAGGATCCCCTCACTCCACCTGCTGGCAACGCTCTTCCTGATGCAGACCAGGATCCCATTGGCCTTCTTGGCCATGAGGGCACACTGCTGACTCAGGGTTGAACCTGTTGCCAACCAGGACTCTCAAATCCCTCTCTGTGGAGCTGCTTTCTAGCAGGTGAACCCCTAGTCTGACCTGGTGCTTGGGGTTATTCCTCCCCAGGTGCAGGACACTGTATTTATCCTTGTTGAACCTTATGAAGTTCCTCTCTGCCCAACTCTCCATCCTGTCTAGGTCCCTCTGAATGGCAGCCCAGCCCTCAGGAGTGTCAACCACTCCTCCCAGTTTGGTGTCATCTGCAAACTTGCTGAGGGTGCACTCTGTGCCCTCGTCCAAGTCATTGAAGAACCAGTCGAAGAGCACCGGGCCCAGTACTGACCCTTGCGGGACTTCACAGGCCACAGACCTCCAACCAGACTTAGCCCCATTTATCACCTCCCTCTGGGCTCTGCCATCCAGCTAGACCTCAATCCACTTCATTGTCCACTCACCCTGTCCACACTTCCTAAGCTTTCCTATGAAGATGTTATGGGAGACTGTGTTGAAAGCCTTGCTGAAGTCAAGTCAACATCCGCAGCTCTCCCATCGTCCATCCAGCCAATCATTGCATTGTAGAAGGCTATCAGGTTCCTCAGACATGATTTCCCCTTTGTGAATCTATGCTGACTACTCCTGGTCACCTTCTTTTCCTTGACATACCTAGAGATGGTCCCTAGGATGAGCTACTCCATCACCTTTCCAGGGACGGAGGTGAGGCTGACCAGCCTGTATTTTCCCGGCTCCTCCTTTTTACCTTTTTTGAAGACTAGAGTGACATTGGCTTTCTTCAGGCAAAGAAGGCAAAGTCTATAAAGTTTAGTTTACACCACTAGTCTCAATCCAGTCAAAGATTTATTTCTATAAATAATATATGCAAGTGAGGAAAATATTGGTTATCAACTGTGCTTGATATCAGTTGGCTAGACACCATGCATGCATCTTCTGTTTTGTACCGAATATCATAGATAACCATTCTTTGACACATTTAGGTATCAACTAGGATATTATACCAAACTATCAAAAAGCATTAGGCTGGCATATTAATTTTCTTTTAATCTTTCTGCATTCTACATGGAAAACAAACAACTGCAGGAATATAGTTCCAATCTAGACATTATTTTTATTTTTTGAAAGATTGTCTTACCATTCTAAAGAAGGGTGAGCATTTCTATCTAGATTTAGTGAGACTTGTGGTTCTTCTCATATGTCATGCTAGGGTATGCAACAAACTGAACACTGCATGGAGAATCTCATGACCTGAAGACTTTAACCTTATCTTTGGACAGAAGTAGTACCATCGTTAGTAAGGAGCTGAGACTCTACATGTGCTGTAAACCTCAGTCACCCTCCTATCATGCCATCTTTTCCTTTAAACCTTTTCTTCTGCTTCACTGACATAACTATGAAATAACTTGGCAAAAAAGCAAGAGTTTTATTTGTGTATTTGCTCTGGTTAGGTTAGGTTTGCTAAATTCATAGCATGTGAATTTTCAGTTCATAGGTACAAACAGAAAGAGAGGTGGAGAATTGGCAAAAAATGTGACTATGATAGAAGAGAGGAAAAAGGCTATCTAAAGTCATGGTACTACTAATAAATAAATAAATAAATTGTACCTTTAGGACTGCAGAAGAATAAGGTAGCAAT
This sequence comes from Crypturellus tataupa, assembly GCA_034781795.1. NCBI lineage: Eukaryota > Metazoa > Chordata > Aves > Tinamiformes > Tinamidae > Crypturellus > Crypturellus tataupa. The sequence goes on from JAWLRI010001021.1 coordinate 1,685,057, forward strand.
TTGAACGGATAGAAAGAGCCCTGCTTACAATTCATCTGCCAGTTAGCACAAAATGCACAGAATTTTTAAGGTAAAGCAGCTTTCTAGAGAGAGACAGTGGAGAAAGTGCTCTTCAAGGCGAAATACTTCCATTGCAGATGAAGTATATGGCCTGTTACAGAATCACTTCCTGTTTCCACAGAGATGAAAAAATAAATCCAAATAGGTTGAATTGCTATAGACCTGATAACAGATCACATTTTGTTTTAAGATTGACTTTTCACAAAACCTGCTTGGTCTCTGTCTGATTCTTACTGCAAATAGTTCAGCATCCAGTTTGAAATTAATATTTCAAATAATATCTACTGATATGATCTGCAGTTAAACATACCTTCTTCAACCATGGATATGAACTATTTTTCTGTTAGATATCCCTTATTCAAAACTTGTATTATTCTCTATTTATAGAAATCTTTGTTTTCCTCTGGGAAGATAACCCTTCTAGAGATTTTGATTAACTTCGATTTTTTCAGCCTTCAAATAACTGAGAGTAGTTGAAGATATTTTTGTTGTTATTTTTTTTGTTAAGCTAATTGGAATTTTAAGCAATACTTCTGTTCCATTTATTCCTTTTAAATAGATAAATGTGGTTTCCTTACAACATATCAAGCAGAAAATGGTAAGATATCCTGAAAGGCAAATTCAGAAAATATAAGATCCCTTACTATTCCTTATTTCAGATGACATGTTACTGATACTTTTTCAGATAAAGTGCATAAATATTTCATTCGTTTCTTTTAATTTTACCTTTTTTATTGATATTATTTTTCTTTCTCTTTCAGAAATGCATAAATTTGACACATTAGATTTATAAATTACATATTGTTTATTTTCTCCTTCAGCTAAGAAAGTTTTAAGACTCCTATATTTATTTCTTAGGAAAATTGTACTTTCTAAACAGTGTTTTTTCTTTACTATCCATTTCCCAGATAACAATTCTGAGCACTTCTCATAGTGTATGATTTCTGTGATGTTCTTAAGATGCTCTAACACTGCTGCAATAAGCTGTCCTTTCATACTATGTTACTGCACGGCAGTGAGGATGAATAATACAATAACATAATAAGCATCAACAACATATATTTTGAATCATTAAGGCTGAGAAGATCACAAAAGTAATTTAAAGCAGAATGAGAGGGCAAATGTGCAGAATTTACCTTCATGGCTGAAAGTTATTCATAACTGGAAGAATTAAAAAAAAAAAAAAAGGCACTCTTCTGTGCTTTTTTTTTTTTTTTTTTTTTTTGGTAAAGTCAGAAGTGAGGTCACTCTATCTTACTACACTAATTTTCAGGCAATCCTTTGAATATTTTCTTTTTCTTTTCTTTTTCTTAATATAAAATATCGATAAAATTGTGATGCCTCATTGAATAATATTTAAGCTCATAGTTACTGAAATTTTTTGTATTTTTAAAGTACATTACATAGGAAAATGTGCTCCTATTTGTTGCAATAGTTTATGTAGTAGTGTACAAAGGGGGATGAGAGCTAGCTACTATTAGGCAGTTGCCTGGGATATCTTGTACCAATCATGGGGGCATCCTGAACAAAACAAAGCTTACCTAATTGGTAAAAACAAACAAACAATGAAACAAACAATAAAATAAATAAGTACCATTGCTGGGACAATAATTGTAATTTAGGGTGATGTATCTAACTGTTTCCTTTTTTCTTTCACTTCTGCTCTCAATTTTCCTTTTCTTCCTTGAATAGGTTTCAATATCCTGCTCTCTCACATTCCATTTATTGCCTATTTACAAGAGCTGTCCCAGAATCTATAACAGGACCCAAACCATGGGGATGATAGGAGATAGCTATCATGACAAGAAATGTAAATCTAGTGATAAAATCTAAAACCATGATGAGCAGTGGAATTCCATCCAGGGAGAAATATAGGTATCAGTCTGCGCTTTGAATTAAATGTGCAGGGAAAATTTTCAGGTTTAACACCTTACTGAAAAATGGCACTGGAATTAAAATGTATGAAAAGAATGAAATAAAGCAACATGAAATAAAATAAAGCTGTAGTTGCAATTCCCATCTGGGCTGTTCATTTCACACTTGCAGGATTAAAATGAATAACTGATGTACTCCGGAATCTCATGAAAAAGAGCTGCAGAATTCATTAATCTAGGGAATTAAATTATATAGCATTGGTTCTGTAAGTTGTTGAAGTTATAGGCAGATTCAATGATTAAAAGGTCTTTTCTATCCACTTACTAATGCAAAGTTCCAAAAAGATGTTTATGATATCTGTGTTTATCCATGCTATTTAAGAAAGTTATGGTGCAGCAGTTCTGCTTTGTGATTCTGATCTGCCCAATTGCTAAATGTTGCATAAGGCAGAAAGCAAAGGAAACGCGAACAAAATCAACTGCATTGAGAAAATTATATCTGTAACCTGTTAGTGGGTCATCCCCATTCAATTGACAGTAAAAGATTTTCAGTTTGAGATCAAGAAGTTGAGAAACTGAGTCTTTTCTGAAGCAAGCAAATATTTAATTATTTTTTATTACTTAGTTTTGACACATACTGTCTCGATACCAGCTAGCATAACAGGTTACTATGCCACACTATGCATTGTTTTAACACAACAGAATGCAGGACATCTTAATAAATCACACTGTGACACAATGATGTGAGTCATAAAACATATTTCAAAAGACTTTTCATATGGTATTGCTCCTCAATCTATTATCTGAACAGTTTCCCTACAAATTATACATATGAACTTGGAAAAAAAATGACAACAGATTGCAGGTCAGTTGTTTTTACTGGATTGAAAAGTGCTCTGTCCTCTGACTGTAAATTCACACAGTCTTTTTATGGAATTGAACAGTTCATTTAGGGAAACGTCTTCAAAATAAACTATCAATAAATAACATAAAGCCTAATCTGTTTTGACTTAGAAAGCACTACTATTTCCCTACCATAGTTTCCTGTTCCTTTTAATTTGCCTTGATTTTTTGACTGGCTTACTATTAAACACACAACTACCTATGAAATAGCATGGGGCAATCAAAGCCCATTTTTCGCTATTAAGGAACTGACACCTATTTATTAAATATATATAATCCATTAACAGTGGACTTTCTGGACATAAATAATTTAAAACTACTACAGACTGAAAGATATGAGTTCTGGCTTATATAAACTAGTGAATTAATCAGTTACTATGGCAACTTTATGGCCTACCCAGTTTCAGCTGGCTTGTAATGAATTAAACAGTCAGAAACCTGGAGAGACTCCTAAAAGAAGGAGAATTATGTGGATGAAACTAGTTTTAAAGAAGAGAGATAGCCATAGAAACTCATTTTGGTAATCTCTGTTGTACAGATTTATTCCTGTGAGTAGTATTAAACAGTCTGATTTAGTCAATCATTGCATCTTTGAGTACTCATGCATATACATACATCTATATGCACCCAAGATATTCATCCTAATATGCAGGAATGAGGCAATGCTCTCAGACTCAAAGAAGAAGGCTAAATGAGGAATGAAAATGTCTACAAAGCAGACATATTGGTGGCCAAGTCTAAGACCAAGATATGTGTTGAAAAAGACACATTCAAGCCAAGACTTTAAAACAGGCTTTCACTGCAAATTTTCTTAAATCCCTGTGAAGGGATGAACTACTCCAGAACTGTTCCAGGACAATTTCAGCTTGCCTTTACCTGTTATGAATACATTTTATATCAATTAATGCCCATGATAACCATTTTTGGAAATTATATTTGACTTATGAAGGTTTGGACTATCTCTTAACATGGGATATTTCATTTGTTCACATAAACACAATCAACATTTTCTTAAAATATCACCTCCTAGCATAAAGAGCCCTGCACTTCTCACATACAATCATCTTTGAAATCCTCTGGAAGTACTTAGCTTTAAAACTTCTTCCAGCAGTGGTGTTGCAGCACTTCCTCAGGAAGGGCTCATCACAGTAACTTCCATAACTTTTATTAATCCTTTGCCCAAAAGAAACTACTTTGATTATGCAATGAACTGCACTGATGTTATAGCACTGACACCAGCCTTCAGTGATTTTATATTCTTTTGAAACAACTGGCAGAATATAAAGTGTTCTGCAGCTCTCTACCAGACATGTAGATATTGCATCAAAATTCTGTAGTTCTTACAGAATACAGTGGAAAAAGACAAAAAAAAAATCATTTTGGTATTTCCAAATAACTCCAAATGAGCTAAATTGGATATATCATCAAATTTTAACTAATGGACTTTTATAATTGAAGAGAAAAAAGATTAACAGAGCTGATTACTGGTTCCCACATCCTTTGTCTAGGAACATGTTGTACATAAACCATGAGGCAACTCATCCTGTGAATGGAGGACTAAACTGCCGGTGACCTACAACACTTCAGATTTCCTTTCTAATGCAGGTCTGACCCTGCATTTAGCCTCTTCCCCAATCATGTTGAGAAAATAAGTTTATCGTTATCTTATTTCTGTATTCTAAAAGTCAGGATCTTCTACTCACTCCCTTTTTCATGTCACTTACTACTATTTACAATTCTTACCCTGTTAAACCCTAAGTTCTGTCTCATATTAGCCAGAATTTATTTATAGTAGTAACTCCTGTTTCTAGCATGCTCTGCTTGCTTTATGGCTTCAGAAGATTCTTTGGGTCAGAAAAAGAAGTTAATGAAGTTTAAAAAAATGTTGAGTTTGATTACGTGTTTTAACACTCTATAAATACATGAGAGAGTAAGGATACCTGCTTAATTTGAAATAAAAAAGATAAGGCTATAAAGTTATAGTTACTTTTGAAATAGGCAAAATTACCCTCTAAATGACTCACAGAGACTCTGGCCTAACAATGGATTGCAGACCTATTTATTTTGTGCAATAGAGTTCTATGAAGTAAAAAAACCAACCAAAAAAAAAAAAAAAAAAAAAAAAAAAAAAAAAAAGAGAGGTATGACTGAGAGATAACACTGAATAGAGAAGTGATAGACTCATCCAGATAAAAAGGGAGTAATTACATACAAAGATGGTAGAGAGTTAAAAAATATAAAATGTCAATAAAGTTGCAATAAACTCTTATTACTGATGAGTAGTGGGAACAGGACTAAGAGGTGAACAGATAGGTAGTCAATATTAAGTCTAAGTAGACCAACAGGTTTAAAATGAAGAATGAAGTGGGGAGATAGTCTCCATGCCATAAGGAGAAAAGAGAATCTGACTTTGGCTAGGCACAGTAACGGGCAAAGTCTTGTTTTACAGAGGTTAAAACAAAATAGAATAGAAAAGGAAATAAATCCAGTTTGAAGATCTTTGACATGAATGAATTAAATTAATTATATAATACCACGCCCCTATAGATTTTGCCCCTATATATGTGCCCATATATATATATATATATGCCCCTATATATGTGCCCCTATAGATTTCTGTCAGAAAAGTGTCTACTAGTACAATGAAAACAGAGAAGAACTATACTGCATTGATACATCTTTGCTATGAAAAGGCTATCAGTGTTTAACATAGTATAAGAGAATACAAAGGGTGAGATATGATCCTGATGGAGGAGAAGAACAGTGAAAAGATAAGTGAGGGAGTCTAAAAGATGGAGGTAAGCCTCTGATCAGTGAGGGCTAAGTGGGAGAGAAATTTCTTTCCATTGCAGGAGGTAGCAGAAGACTCACCATCTGAGAACTAGACTAAGATAATAAAAAAAAATAAAAGTGTATTTTTTAGCAAGTTTGATAATTAGGCCTTTTCATTCTGTAATTATGACTATTCTGAAAACTCTTCTTTCTTTTTTTTTTCTTTTTTTTTTTAATCTACCAAGATCCCCTCAGATTCACTTTGTTCCTGTCTCATGTTATTTGCAAACTTTCTGAGGAATGATGTATTCTTGCAGCAATTTTTCAATTTACATGCACTGTACTGCTGAGCAGAGGAGGACTGTCTGGTGCTAAACACTCGGCTTTTTGTTTTTCATATAAATATGCAAGAGCCATTGTCTGTTCATGAATCTAAATTGTGTCTTTAAATTCTGCTATGTATCGCAGCAAATTTTCTGCCTTATAATGAAAACCCTTCTTTAACCCATACTGTTAAAACTAATTGTTCACTGCTTCATTTGTTCCAATAGCAACATTTTATCAGTAAACAGAGTTGCTGAAAATTAAAATACTTTTTCTTTTTTTTTTTTTTTTTTTTAAGGTAAAGTTTTGGTTTATTTAGCTGTTCATAAAGTGTTTAAAACTTTTTATGCATTATATTTACTTCATAAACTTGTCCTAGAAAGTTTCTCAACAACAAGTAACTACAAATTGAATCTAATTTCAGACAGGTATCCTGCTGGCAAAGTCTAGCTGACATTATTTAATGGTGTGTTAATACCTCATGATTTGTTGAGAATTGACTCCAAAGTAAAAAACATAAACTTAATAATACGGTAAAATATAGCAAAAAACATCAGTTTAAGTGAAATGCTGGAACTATTCTTTAACACTGGGTGTATAATCTTTGGAGAGGTAAACTCTTGTTTAAAAAACATAATAAAGGTGAATCCACTGGCCTATTAGTCTTAATGCATGCAAGGAGCAATTATGAATGAAAGAAAAAAAGAAAGTTAATCCTAAAGAGAATTTTGGAGTATTTCATGAAGTGCTTTTCTTAAAATCATCTGGCAAACAACTTCAAGCATGAGTCACAGAATGTGGTCCTTTACATCGTTACACTGACAAGTGGTTCTACAGTACTGAGTGGTATCCTGTGGAGCCGAAAATGTTCCAGTAGGATTTGCTCAGTGAATCAAACATCTTGTAATTGGATTTGCTATTTCTTTACAAAAAAAGAATGCCAGAAGGCAAGCTTTTTTTTTTTTACTGTCTATGTGTGTTAGTCTTTTCAATCAGCAAAATATCTAAGGTAAAAGACATGTTTTTATTCAGAAGTTTCAGTGCATAAAAATAAAAAAAAATACAAATATTTAAAGAAAACTACAATTTAAACTAAGAATGTATTTATTTTTAGGTAGTGTAGTTAACCACACCTACTGGTATACTCGAAACTTTTTAGTATCTTAGCTTCTGTTTACCAAATTGATTTCTCAGTCTAAATAAAATTGCTGAAACTATTGAATGAGTGCCCAAAATGAACACAATTTTTCATAATGTTTAACTCTCAGATAAGCATTTCAAGTTTTCTTTCACTTGGAAACATCTGGACTAAAGTAGGATGTAGTTGTATGGCAGAATATGGAAATACAATCATTCATTTATCAGTGTTTAAAATGCCAGTGAACAGTTTAGTCAAACATAGTAAATTTCTGATCCAGTTATTAATATCCATTGCCACAAACTGTGTAATCTAAGGGAACTTTGGCTGTAACTTAAAATCTTCAATGCAAATTCCATAATTTTTATGGTTCTGTCCTAGAATATTTTTCTATTTAACACCACCTATTTCAAATCAGCAGTATTGGTGATATCATTATACATCTTGTTACAAGGAAAATTAACATTCCTTTTTTTTCCTGTTTGTTTTTCTTTTGTAATGAAATGAGGTAGGGATATTAGTGTCTTCGATCTATGAAACAGTTAACCACATAACATCAATTCTTCAGTTAACAAAGGTGGAGAAGCTATGGTACCCTCACCTACCTGAGAGAAATCCTAAAGGATTAATTATGCTCAGAGACTCTACTGAAGCTCCTCTGTGCGAGATTCTTGGTGTTATCTGCTGGATCATTTGGGGAATTTTAATAGCCTCCAAAAAATTGCTTAGTTTTCCTTTATTACTTTCTGATGTTCCAGATTTAACTTTAATACTCCTCTGGTTCCAGCTGAAAAGCAGTAACAAAAGGACTCATAGGGAAAAGTTGCAGTAATATCAGTTCCCCTTTAGCTCTCACCACATACAGTGCTCATGCGAACCAACATGAGCCCAAAGGTTACTGACACAGAAATAAAGTGACCTCATGGAGTCCCACCCACCAGAAGCTGATCCCTCCCCACCAAAATCTACTCTGCTGACAAGAGTGGTGCAGTTGACATTTTCTTTCCTTTTCTACTGTGGCCTGAGGTTGTAAAATATAAAATATGTCACCCCATCCCCTATACAGACAAGCTCCTTCAGCTTGTCTGTTGAACAGGATCAGCTTTTACATCTGTTTTTTTTCCAGTTACTGGAAGAAATCTAATATTTCAGTTTTGACTTCAGTTTTTCATTTCATTTAAAATGTATGGCTTACTTTTCTCTATAATTCCTTTATATCCTTTTGGTGTCATATGTAGCATTTAAAAATTAAACATCACAGCACAATTTGATGTTTTAAAAGATGTCTGGAATCCTTAGTGTGGACTTCCAGACGCAGTTTACTGTCACCTGAAACAGCATCTATGTTTTCTGCATTGACACAGGATTTTTAGTAAAACACTGGGGTCAGATGATATATGTTAATGTACTAGTTGATAAAATAATCAGTAAACAATTGCAAAACAATTGGAATGACAGGATTTCTAGTTAATAAACTCTACACTGATTAAAATCCACAGACTTAAAGACACTAATCACCAAAATTCATTTATCTAAAGCTCTTTTCTGTTCTCAGCTGACAGATAATTACTCTGACAGTTCTATAGAATAGTTTGAAGGTCTTCTCTGTGCATATAGTAACATATTTACAAAATGAAGAAAATAATGTACTGGTTAAAATGAAGTGGAATTTATGTCACATCGTAACATCTAAATAATTGTTCTTCGTATAAGTAAAGTGCTAGGTGATGAGTAGAGACACATGCAAACATACTGTGTTAATGTATAACTGTCAGTCAATATGATATGATCAAATGTCACATCAAATTGTTCTTTAAAGAAAGCAATCTTCAAGGTCAAGCAATAGCTTTTAATCAGGAATTCATGCAGCATACGTAGAAAGGCTATTGCTGATATAGCTCTAATTAACCGACTGAAGATGTTGTTGTATTTTACATGATAGTTTTGGAAGCCACAGTATAGTTGAATTCAGCACACTTGTTAGACATACCATTCTGAAATTATCAAAAGAAAAATAGTGTCTAAAACAGAAAGTCAAAAAAGACCAAATGAAAATATTCAGATCTTGTACAAATAATATTTAAAATGAAAACATTATTAAAAACTAAATTAATAACAAAGAAGAGAAATTAGAGTAAGGGGCATTATAGCTAATGAGATCTGAGCTAGAGCAAGGATGTTATAAAATCTACTTGTCATCAAAAAACTAATCAAAACAAAAAAGACTGGTTATATTGCTGTGGTGCATACCAACAGTAAATTTTAGTAAAAAAAAAAAAAAAAAAAAAGTTTAAACAGCAAGATATATTCTTGATATATTCCTTTTAGTTCTTTTTTTTTTCACTCAGTACTGTTTTTTATCTGTCCAGATGAATATTCTGTTATAGCATCAATCTTCTGCTGTTCCAGTTTGCAATCATAGTTATTTGTGGAACCAGAAGAAGAATCCAGCATAGTCGGACTAAGTATATGACATTTATTTCTTAGGAAGTAGTATGCCTTTTTCTGATGCTTCTTAATAGTAATTGTGAAGTTCATGAAAAATGGAAGATTTATATGAGATTTACCTTTGCACTGCTACAAAACTAGAAAGCAATGAAAATGATAATGATTTCTAACACACCAAGCCTGTAATAATTGTTATCTACTTGTCTTCCCTATGAAATTCAGAGGTCATTAGAGGTATTGCATTAGAGATACCAAGATTAGGACTAAGTCCACTACTTCACACACACTGGAAGATTTTATCATTGATGCATACAGATTGGAAAAAAAAAAAAATGAGACAATAATAACTAGATGAGTTGATCTATATTTGATTCATTTCTTGGAAATGTTGAAGCAATATATAACTGTCAGCCAGACTGTGTGCAGTATAAACTGTGGCCAATGAGAATGAGTCCAAATACATTCTTTTCTGGAAAGAAGGTAGAGAAGAATCATTATAAAACATCAGATTTATCAGTAATCAACTATGTAAAATACAAGCTGTGATATAGAAGACAAGCTACTAAAGAGTAAATGTAGAGTTGAAATAATGAGTTTTCTGTAAAGTTTTTTAAAATACAGTAATCTGTAGGTGTTGGTTAGAAATATTCTTTCCTCTTTAACCTTACAAGTAAAATTTAAAGATAATAATATACAAGAGAGATAAATTTCATTACAGTTTTACCAAGATCCACACACAGAAATTAGAATTGAAATAAAATTATGTTATATTTATACATCAGATAAGAAATGTATTTCAGAAGCTGGCTTTAATGAATTTGATTGACTCACATGAATTGCTCCACTTTTTGTTGTGTTACTGTTTCCTTGATATTATTGAAATATGCAAAGAAAACACCAAATTCCACTAAGGGCATGCTTTTCAGTCTAGCATTTTTAGTTCTATTTAGCGCTTTCAAAGACAGAGTGCAGTATTTTTCTCAGAAGTAGATTTTTTTCAAAATTCAGCAATGAAATAGGATGAAATACATATCTACAGAATATTCTCTCTATTAAAGAAGTACCTATGATTTTCCCTTTTACTGTATTCCACTATCCCTCTGATTAGCATACTTATAGCAAAATTAATTTTCTTTATTACAGAATGTAGCTACTTTGTTCTATCCTTCACCCAAAAGAACTGGAATATAATTTATCCCCTTCTTATTCATACATATACATATACATATAAAATGTTTTAGAAGTTTGCTGTCTTGTATATCCTTAGTCATCTCCCTCCCCAACATACAAATTACTTCAACATTTTCCACAGACTTGAAATTTATTTTATTTTATTGATGTTATTCTTCCAATAATAGACAGTAATAGGTATTGTTTTATAAGTAATAACATTGTCATAATTTGTAGTTAGCTACTATTATAAGAAATGGAATTCAAAGGTAAGGCATTGCAAACTAATACCCTGTTTCAAACAGCAGCATTTGATGTGGAGACAGTTCTGTAATAGACCCAGCAATGTACACTACCAGTTTAGACCAAGAAGGTAAATTTATTCCTAGCCTATAGGAAATCCATGATTTCCATTGGGTGTAAAGGGAAGATATTGTGTTAGTCTTTACTAAACTACTGCTATCCAATGTAAGGGACAGAAAAAGCTGTACTTCCTGAAGAATAGGACAGGAGCAGAACAACGGTCCACATTTCTCTCATTCCCTTGGGAAATTATTAGCAATAACTCACTTACTGATCTCTGAAAATACTTTATTTTTAATCAGAAATTATTCTATTAAGGATTTATCTATTTGTTCACATTACTATATCACCTAAAAGCTCTTCGCTTTTACTAAGCCTCTCTTCTGTTCCATATCATAATTGTAACACAAACTACAAGGTCATTTCAGTTACAAAGAGCTTACAAATTAAGCGTAAAACAAGAGACAACTGATGGATAAAGAAAGGCAGAAGAATTGAACAGAATAATGAGACAACACTAGTCAGTGCTCTCAGCATAGAATCACCTTAATTATTTCTTGTCCCCACCTCCCTTTTTTAGGTTAGTTACACAATTTTTTTTTTTTTTTTTAATAAAGAAAGGCAAGAAATAGAGTAGCGAACAAGATATTAATTGCTGGATGTTAATTCTGAGTGTAAATTAGAATATGGAGAATAGTAAGAAGGTGATTGTTTCACAAGGGAAATATTGGGTCTATTGAAAATGGCAACATGTGCTCACCAGAAACTGGAGGCAGATTTTTATTGCCAAGTGGGTAGGAATATGTTGGAAAGAAATATACTTAGAAATTTATTGAAATTGGAGGCAAATTAAGTATGTCTGATATAGTAGTGAAAGGAAAAAAAAAAGACATAAAACCACCTATTCCATAATAGACCTTTATGTTTTTCACAATAATTTGCTTTAAATATTTTAAAGCAAAAAGAAAAGGAAATCTCATACAAATAATGAAATATGTGATTTTATTAAATCTGAAAATGCTTGTTCTTTCCCCTTATGTTACAGACGTGATACCTGAATATCTTATGTTATTAACACAATTTAGGAAGAGGAGACATCAAAACTAAAAGTTAATTATGTTTTTTAAGTTGTCGATCATCAATAGCTAACTGCTGAGTACATTGCCAAAAGGTGGGCAACAGCTGACTAGTATAGTCATATTCTATATCCTTAAGTTGATGTGTATGCTCACAGAGTCTGTCAGATGAGTTTGCTAATGACTCTCTCTTTGCAATCCAGTCTGCATGCCTACAAGAATACTTTGTTGAACTAGGTGGGCAGTGTCAAAACAAATGCTCGAAAAACAAGATAATGGGTAGCCAGCAGCATTTGCTATAGCCCAGACTGAACACCTGTCTGCTCATTTAAATAGTGATTGAAATAATTGTCTTTACAATTCTTCTGAAAGGTCTCTTTGACTATTGAACTGCTACTTTTGAGTTGTCTGCCTTTTGCTATATACTACAACTAAAGGAAAACTTATTTTCAAGAGCAGATTCTGTGCAAATTCATGCCTATAGTGAAATGCACTCTTTGTACAGAGAGCCAGTTCAAAACCTTGAGGCCTTTTAAGCCTCTCTTAGGCTTTATTTGAAACTCAGACTGAGTTTTTGTAAGCTTCATCTTACATGTCACAAATATTGTAGTTGTATTATTGTACATCAAAATGAAACAAGAAAGTACCTAAATCCCTTCCTTTCCATTCAAATTTGTCTTAGGATGTTATGGTTGTAAAGTTGAAAGATAGAAAATCTAAGAAATTGGAATTAGGGGTCTAATACCTACAGTTCTTTATACCTTACTAACCGACACCTTTATATTTTTCTCAACAAACATTTGCATGCAGTTTTTAACAGAATAATGTCTAGAATAATGCATATGTTCTGAAAGGAATGAAATAAATGTCTATGTCACATATCATCATTTTAAGCAAATGTTTCTCTTTGCATAAGGAAAGTTATTGTTTATAGCATTAGCATTTCAATGCTATATTCTTAAAAGATACATTAAAAAAGTTATGGTCTTCAAAGTTACATCAATTCACCTTTTATCCTTGACAGGTAAAAAGACTCTTAGATTTTTTAGGTCTAAAATAAGTACAGATTTTTTTTTCCCCAAACTGTTGTACGAAATAGCTAGTACAGGATAAGTTCATAATCAGACTCTGCTCTTGCATTGGAAACGTTATTCTTCAAGTATTTTTTTTTTTTTTTTTAAGTGTGTGGAACAGAATTTCAGAATTCTCCACCCCATAGAACATGGTCATGTTCAACAAAACACTGCACCTCATTTTAAATGGGAGGTCTGTTAGTTTTGTCAAAATTTGCTGGATATCATTAGCATATCATCTGTGAAAAGCTTTGGTTTTCTGAAAGAATACTTTGTGCTGCTACTGCAGGCTACTGGACTCTATAACTGCTAGTATATATTTTTATAGTAGTAGTAACCTGGTATATATATTTACCCTTTGTTTAAAGACAAGAAAGTTGCAGGCTATAGAATAGGACTTAATTCCTGTTGATCAGGAAGGACACTTTGGCTTCTTCATGGCACATGCACTCCTAGCATTTTTGCAGGTATTTTGATGAGTTAGAAAAGAGGGAAAGAGGAGGCTAAAAAAAAAAAGTGCACTCCTCTGTTTCAGCTGTCAGTCATTAGGGCCACTAAGGCTGGTTAGTCACCCTGCAGGTAGTTTAGTTCTGTGACTGCAGCTTAAAATGAGCCTTGTCTAAGCAGAAACATACAATTATTCCAATCAAATTATTGCTAGACTTAACAGTATAATTTCCCAGGTTAATTTGGAAGAAGAATTAATTGAAGGATAGTTTTTGTTTTTTTGCATAGAAAGTCCTTGTGCAGGATATTCATAAAAGAAAGTTTAACACGACTTTCATACCACTGAGTCTCTAAAATAATCTCTTTTTTAATCAGAAACAGACTTTTTTTCAGTTTTTTCTTTTTAACCCTTAGATTAGCATAGAATCAATACATGAAGCAGGGAGGACAGAAGAGGTACTTTCTTAAAGATGTTTTTATTTTTATTTTTCCTCTTCTACAGATGAAAATTGATTGAAAAGAAATTTCAGCATGAAGTATTACACATTGCCATCTCTTGTGTTGACACTGGTTCAGCTTTGGCCTTGCGCTCCAGGCATGCAGAAGAAAAGTATTAAAAGCACAGATCAGTCCTCCACAGCAGTTCAAAGAGTGAAACGTGGCTGGATATGGGAGCCACTTTTCGTAACTGAGGAGCAGATTACGAAGATGCCTTTGTATGTTGGACAGGTATGATGCCGTGGTGCAAGGAGACACAAGGTTTGATTGAACGTGGTGTACTGCATTCTTCAGTGATCGGGAAGTTGTAGGAGGAGCTGCAGCAGGAGGGCTGAAATCATCCAGCATATCATCTGCCCTTTCCTGTAACCTGGTTGAGAATGAGAGATCTCCATGAGCTAGAGGTCACTGCAATGTCAAGAGCCTGCATTTATCCAATTGAACTGTCAAGGAGGCCCCAAACTCCTCCTGTATTGAAAGAAAATCATACACAGTGCATGTAGGGATCAAGCTTAACATTTCTTTTCTACCTTCTGAATGAAAGTTGAGGACTCATTCATCAACAACTGGCAATTTGCTTGTGCTATTTTTGGCACTGCCTCAAAGCTGCCACATCGAATGCAGTGTAGTTTACAAACAGTATTTAGCATGATTTTCTATTACACTAAGTAGCAGCTGATTTACCCCTCATTAATTTTTAATGAAGCAGATTAATATTAAATCCTTTTACCACTGAGAAGCTACAGGAATCTACATGGTTCATTAGATTAACTTAGCTTTAGCACAACGAGCAATTATTTTTCACCCTCTTTTAAAAGTGCACTTTAAGATAATTTTCTTAATGAGGCTTTAACTTACCCTTTTCCTCTCTCTTTGCTTATTATTATTATTATTTATTATTATTATTTATTTTTGTAGACTAAAAGTAATTGTAATCCTGAGATCTAATTTTTTTTCTTTAAGGCACTTTATATATGAATGAACTGAAATAAGTTTAACTGCTAATTAACTAGCACTAAAATTTAATTGGGCCCAAAGGGTGAACTGCTCAAAATTCATTAATTACTTTTTCACCGCCTCTTCGAAGTAACTGCTCTGGAAGCGTGATGTCTCACTTCTGAAAGAACAAGTGTAGACATATTTTTTATTATTATTATCACTTTTCTTGTAGCTGGAAAACACATTTTCCTTCAAAAGAAACTTCATAAATGTCAAGTATTTTCATACAATTTTAGACCATATTCATAATCTTGCCTTTCTATTTCTCACACTACCACAAGTAAACTACGTGGAATTTTAATTGAGAATTATGATTAGTTTATTGCAGTATATCTGTTTAAATCAGGCACATTTACTTGTGGCTGTCTACAGACTAGAACGGGCTCAGCTTTCAGTAAGTCTGTGACAGTCTATGATGAAGCAAAGACCATTTTAGTAAATAAGACCCTGCAGGAAGTAGCATCAACGAAAATTCAGAGATAAACTGTCTCTGTTATTAGCTGTCAGTATTCCATGTCACATTTTCTCTTCACAGTCTGATTCAGTTGTCAAATTTCATTTAACATAGAGTCATGAATCCATTACCATGTTTAAGAAGAATGTGTCCACCAACACTATAATGACCATTTACTCTATAAACCTAGCTTGATAAAATAGGTAAGCAGAGAATATATAAATGTATAAATGTAATTACTAAGAGTCTTCTAATTTCATATGGCCACAACCATGAAAATAATTTGCAGAAAAAACATAAGTAAAATGGTTCACACAGACTACATTTAAATAGACAATCCCAGGTAACCATCCAGGCTTCCAGGGACTGATGCACTGTTTCACCATATCTCAAACCCATATTAGGCTAAAGTTACAGATCTGTTTTACCTCTTCCATGCCCTGGTGGATGTGAAGAGAAAACCCATGTTTATAATTCAAAAACACTCACAATGCCCTTTAACCAGGTATTAAATTTGAATAGTGATAAAATGAATGGGGGACAGATTACTCACAGAGAGGTGGACCTGTCTCACTCTCAAATACAGTTACTTGGGTGGATATTATCTGACTTTAAATTGGTTATTTAGAAAGTTTTCTCAAGTTCCAGGCTTGAAATTCATCTTTCTCATTAGCAAATGAAAACTCTCTCTATTTTGGCTTGGAAACCATGACATGATTCAGGTAGAGCAAGAGCTCAAAACTGTATTCCTCCAAGCAGTGTCCTAACCATATTCTCAATAAACTGTAGAGCTGAGGTGTATAGATGACCATGCATTTTGAAAATCTCCAAAACATACAGCTATTATTGCAAAGAAAAACTAAACTGATTTTTTGAAACTTCAAAAGCTTTTCCAAAACAGAGTAGATCCAACAGGGAAGTGTACTGTTAAGAGTCCACAGCTACTTCTTTTCTTTCTGTCACTTTGCATCTTAGACTGACCTGCAAGGTTAGAATTGGACAGAGCTGGTAGGTAGTAAGAATATTTTCTTTATAACATCTGAGAGTCTATGATCTTCACCTAGGAGCACAGGCAGTCTTGAACAAATGCTCTGTTATGAATAGTTCTGTTTCAAAATGTCATTAATGTGAAATGAAGGCTGACGGACTTCTAAAATGGCAAGTGCACATGCACTTACTTTTCTGGAATGAGAAAGCTGAATGTTAGTTAGCTTTATTTCTAATCTCCAGGAATTACTTAGCCTGGGTAACTTTCTCCTTGGTTTGTAAACCTAAACCTAATCACTGAGATTCTTCTTGAATATAAAGTATATTTTAGGCAGGGCTATTCTTTGATAAGCAAAATATTTTTGTGATGGTTTAAGTTTCCCAAAATTATATTATCTTATTTATCAGTATGACTGCTAGATAATATGAGTCATATTAGAAATAGTATATTGACTGATGAAAGGTTACCATCATAGCCGAGAACTACCCGCTCTTACGTCTATTTATAATTCGCCTTAGAGAACTAGTAAGAACAAAGCAAAAAGTGAAGGCAACAGATAGAAATATCATTTGCATTTAAAACATTCTGCTTAGTAAGAGATGTCAGTATTCATTACAGTGAATTTTTTAATGATTAGACATTTTATGGGGTGACATTTTTAGTTGTAAATCTAAAAGAAATAAAGAAGAAAATAGAGAATTAATAATATGCTGGGAATTGTTGTTCCCAGAAAACTCAACAGTGCATGCTTAGCATGTTAAGAATTTCAGTTATTATTATAAAAAATGCTATAACATACTGTTAACACTAACAAATCAGTTTTGATAGCATGAAACATTGCAGCTGAACTGCAATAGTCTCCAGGGCTAAGATTCATCAGAAGAATATGATGGTAAAACTCATTTTGGCAAGACTACACTGGATCAAGATCATCCTGGAAGGAAATTGAAAATGTCTATCAATTTATTTCAGAATAAATAATAGAGACTTCTACTGCAAAGTGGTTTTATATCTCTTTAATATTTCAGCATAAAGGGAACACTACTTTCTCTCATATTTACGCCTAATACTGCTGAGTAGAAAAAAGATTTTTGTTTTAAGTGAAAGTCTTTTGGAGTTGATATAGCAATAAGCATGTACATCCATTTGTTTGTTTTACTCCAAAGTGGCTGAAGTAGCTTTTTTTTAGGTTATCCATAAGTTAGTTACATCAGTAAATTAAAACTGTGCCACATCTGACCAGAAATATGACAGTAAATGCTTTTAAACATTAGTTTCCAAGATTTATTTTTGAGAGAATTTATCACAGAATGAGAACAAATACTAAAATAAATATTCCAAAAATTTATCTTTTTTTTTTTTTTGTTATTTTCTTTTGTACAGCTGAAATCTGATTTAGACAAGCAGGATAACAGCCTACAGTACATTTTGACTGGGGAAGGAGCTGGAAGCATTTTCAACATTGATGAAAACAGTGGTAAAATTTATGTGAAACAGAAATTGGATAGAGAAGAGAAAGCCTTCTACACTCTAAGAGCACAAGCAATTAACAGAAACACTCATCTTCCTGTTGAACCTGAATCAGAATTTATCATCAAGGTTCAAGATATCAATGATCATGAACCACAGTTCTTGGATGGACCATATGTAGCTACCATTCCAGAGATGTCCCCTGAAGGTATGATGTGTTATGAACCGAACATTATTTCCTGCCCTTTTTTTTTCTGGATAGCTATGTTCATACAAAACCTTAATAGCATTTTTATAGACTGCCTTTCAGTCAGATGGAAGTCAGAATATTTTACAAACCTGGAAATTTGCAAAGATATCTGCTTAAACCAAAGGATATGACTGCTGGGATTTAACGTACTTGACTTTAAATATTTAGGTAGCTACATGTAAAGACCTTTTGCAGAATCTTGGTCTAGATTCATGATTACATTCATGCACTGACTACAGAGAATTTTCTTTCCCACCAGTGATGCAGCCTTGAAATCTATACATGTTTAAAAAAACATGGCATTACACTTTAAGATGGAAAAAATACTGTAGCCAGCTGACAGTGCGAAGGAGATTTCAGACTGACAGATTTCATTTTTTGAATAAGGACACCAGCCTAAACTCTACAAAATTGTTCAGTGTATGATTTTTTAATACAACCTGTCAAATCTTCAGGCTTCTACCCATGTAAAAGAAAAGCAGCATGTACTTTAAAAGCCTCTAACCTTGGCTAGGTCTTTGAAAACAAAAATTGCAAAAAAAATCGAATCTTGGGATGACATTTTTTTTGGCTACTGCTCAATTCGTATTTAATTTAGAGCTTTTTATCAAGATCATGAAATCTCTGTCCTCAAGGAATTTGTGAAAGCACAGTCCTGCCTTTATGTGCTCTCCTGTCACTCCAATTTCAAAATAAAATTTTTCTGTTGAGAATGTTGACAACTGGCATTTTTTCTATCCTCCAAATTTGCTATTTCCTTATTAGATACCACTTGTTTGTTTATCTTTCCATTTTCCTGCTACATTTCACTAAGCCCACTCGTACAAATACCACACTCCTACTGTGACATACAAAGAATGAAAAAGGAAGAAAAGTAGACTAGAGCTTTGAGAAGCAACAAATATCATTTTACTTGATCTCATTCCTCATTTGTTAAATATGGAGTCAAAAACAGTCCATTTCTGAACCTTTTTTTTTTTTTTTTTTTTTTGTATTTGGATTTCTTTATCCAAAAATGAATCTATAATGGACTGTACCTTAGATTAGCCACAGTGTTGGGTTCCTTCCTAACTAGCACTATGAATATATGTGTATATGTATATATATGTATTTCTTTTTTTCCCTAAAACAATTGTATTCTCCTCATGATGAATTATTTAGAGGATGAAAATAAAACAATTGCCACCAACCACACCTGATACAGAGTAAACAGTTGAGTAGCCAAGTGTTTCTATTTTTTTTAACCCTTCCATTTTATTAAGGATATATTGTTACTTATGAAGAATACATATTCCCTGATTAGTCTGTCTAAAGCAATAAGGAGCGATACATACATTCCATCCACACACACACACAGAAGTACACATATAAAAATAACATATCAAATTTTTGGCATAGGGATGTGTGGCTGTGACTGTGAGTCTGTGTATAACATATATAACAAAAAATGGGTATTGTAGGTATTTTTTGAATGGTATCTCACTCAAACTTAGCAGCAATGAAAAATACTTTACTCTGAAGGAAGATAGCACACTTTTTGGGATCATTTGAAGTTCTGTAGACTAAATCCACAAAGAAACATAGGCTGAGATCAAATGGAAAAAAAATATATACTTGTGAAAATAATTTTGTTCACCAAATTCAGTCTATTTCTTATTAGAAAGCTTTCTTCAGATCTATTAACAAATAAAGCTATCTTTTAGAAAGATCAGAAATGAATACATTTGCTTTACTAGGGACAAGCATAAGTTTCCATTTTGCTGCAGAAATGTTGTTTCTGGCCAAATGCCTTTCACCTCATCATATCTTCTTTTCTCTTTCACCTTAGCTATACAACTATGTTGGTATTCAGCTGCAGCCCTGTGAGCACATGCCAGAAAGTTTTAAAAAGTAGTTAGAGTTCCTGCTCTTCCTCATGAGAAGGGTTATTTGTGTATTTATGCAGAACCTAGGTGAGAAAAATGGACAAAAAATAATGATTACACTATAAAATGATACCACAATAAATATTTCCCTTAGAAAGATTATCATGACTGATGGTCCTATGAGATCTAGATCCTAGATCTATCAGATCTAAGATATAACTGATTACCAGCCTGAGTTGATATCATGTTCTGTAGATTGATTCTACTGTGTGTTTTGCACTAGGAAAGACATTAAGAAAATAACATTTCAGTTATATCCTTGAGATATAGATATAAGTTATCAGAGGCTTATTATATTTGTTGGCTGCTTTACCTGTTAAAAGTTTATTTCTTTCAGTCATGCAGTTCCTTCTTATTCCTATGGAAATCTGTCAGAAGATTCTTTGAAGAATTTACATGGGGAGGGGAAATATCTTACTATGTGCCATTCACTTATAAGTTAGGATAAAAGGAGTATTTAGTATTTTAAACAACAATATTATTTATACTAAGCAATATTTAGTATTTTAAGCAATATAAATAAAGATAGCATTGAGAAATCATATACTATTTCTTTTTATTTTAATTGAAATTTTAAATGGAACCAAAAGAGCTGCTGAAGGAGTTCCCTTTTTAATGAGAAGGTGTCATTATATTTAAATTTTCAGGATGATTTACTAATATAAATGGTGTCTTAAAACTTCTTAAAACTATGATGTTGTGTAATTACAAATTAACTTATACAAAATAAAGAGGCTGAAAAGAGATAATAGCAAAAAAAAAAAAAAAGAAAAAGATGTACGGATCATCATTCAAAAAAAAGTAGCTTTTTCTTTTTCTTTTTCTTTTTCTTTTTTTTTTTTCCCTCTTAGGTACATCTGTGACACAGGTAACAGCTACAGATGGTGATGATCCTTCTTATGGGAATAGTGCACGTTTGCTTTACACTCTTATTGAGGGACAGCCTTATTTCTCTGTGGAGCCAAAGACAGGTACTGTAGCATACTCTTGCAACATGAGATTAATCTATAAAATCCATAAAATATCAGAACATGGATGTAAGCAAAAATAGGCATTTTTTCTTCAGTTCAACACAAACATCAACTCCTATGATTCTATATTTGTATGTCTTTACATAATTTTCACATTTCCTTTTTTTTTTTATGAGACTTTATCTCACTCTATTTAGAGAAGTAACAATTTAACTCTATGTACTGTGCACTGTCTAGAGTGTAAATTTATAACTGTGTCTGATGATATATTTTATACTCTTAGTATGTGGTCAGGTTTGGAGGAAAAATGTGACTGTATGTCAGGGTCATGTCCTTTTGATTTTCTAGGAATTATCAGAATGGCTTCCGAAATGGATAGAGAAACAAAGGATCAGTACTTGGTCATCATCCAAGTCAAAGATATGGTTGGGCAAGCAGGGGCTTTTTCAGCAACAGCCACTGTTACCATCAACCTCTCTGACGTCAATGACAATGCACCTAAATTTCAACAGCGTGAGTAGAGGTTGCTTACATTTGTTGAACACTTGAAGAAATGTAAATCTATTGTAGCTCTTTTAAGTTTACTGAAGTCTGTCTGTGTTTGTCTTCAGCAATACAAGTTTCAAAAGAAAAGCTCAAACTGCAAATAGGTCAAAAACCTCCACTACTGTCCAAAGGCTTCTGGCTCTTGTTTTTATCACTCGGAGACGATAGAGTTACTAAACTGCTTTCCATATAGTTTGCACTTCCTAAGCATAAAGTTTGAGCAGTGGAACACTCAGTATTGCTTTCACGCCCCTTATTTCTCTCCTATCTGTCTTCAGTCTTTGCTAGAGGATTCTGTAATCCTGTTGGAAATCCTGGTCCAGGGAGTTTCCAGCTGATGTGAGAGGAGAGTTAGGCTGGCAGTAGGAGCTAAAAAAATGCAGTTGGGAATTGCTGCCCCCTGCTGGTTGCTGATAGTGCTGTGGTTTATTCACGTCTACCTTTCTCATCAAGAGGGGCTGGGAGAAGAGGACTAGGAGGGAGCGATTGTCTTCCCACACTCCCAAAGTGCATTAGTGGGTCTTGTTAAAAACTTGTGCCTTTCCCCAATTTTCTGATAACCTCTTAGCTAAAATGGCTATCAACAGGCAAATTGCTGAATGGTGTAAGTATATGTTTCTTTAGGACTCTACTACATGAGCGTCTCTGAAGAGGCTCCTGTGGGCACTACCGTAGGCAGAGTCATGGCAGAAGACAGCGATGTAGGGGAGAATGCAGCCATGAACTATTTCATTGAAGGAGATAGCACAGATGTTTTTGACATCATTACTGATAATGAGACGCAAGAAGGAGTCATTTTATTAAAAAAGGTGAGATACCAGAAACTACTTCAGCATTTTTAAATACTGGAAAGAACCTCCTCAAACAAGCAAGAGTTTTTAAAAATACTTATTCCTTTGAATTTTACATTTCCCTCCCCCACCCCCATTGTACAGGATTTTGATTTGATAGGAATATTAGGGGATAATAAATAAATATGGTTTTCCTTTTGTTTATTTTTTTTGCCTCATTCCTGTTACTGGCTAAATGCAGAACCATCAGATGAAGTATCATAATTTTATTCGTAGATATGAAAACCTGTATATTCTGAGTTAATGTTCACTCCTGTAAAATCTGTAAAATCTTTATCAATAAAAGGATATCACTATTTCATTTCTTTCACTGCTTCTTGTTAAACTTAACTGAAGGCAAAACATATTAAGATACTGATATAGACAATGGACTGAGTAGAAATATTATCATGACACATAGCTTTTGAAATATACTAGAAACACTCAAAATATACCAGATTTATGGATGAAGATATTTAAGAGACATTTTTTACTGTGCAATTTAATTTAGTATTGCAAAGGAAGAAGAAGTATTCTGGGTCTGAAATGATGATAGACTTCAACAGTGACCAGTGATATCCAGGATCTTGCAGAACTGAATGCTATATCTTTTTTTTTTTTTTTTTTTTTCTTATTTGGATTTATTACAATGCAGGAAGAAATTTCTTTAATATTTCATGTTTTAATTAGAACAGATAATAACTGTCAAAATAGTAGGATAATGTGTGTTTATTAAACTCTTTATTACCTCCTGAAATTTATTTCTTTTGGAGACTTAATTTTAACAAATTCAGTTTAACGCTTGCAGAATAACTGATTCCCTTTGCTTATGCAAAAGTCAGGGATAATATTCATTAAAGTTCTACTTACGCTAGAAATAGGGGTGCCAAGAAAGGAAGTTGATTTGCTTAGGGCTAGCATTCTAAGGGAAGACTTTCATCACAGTGTTTTTTAACAGTGTTTTTAAAGTAAGCCTCCATGCCAATGAAGTCAATACCTAGTGGTGAAAGCCAACTAAGGTATGCCACAGATTAATTGTTAGAGTGTTATTAGGGTTAAAAAAGAAACCTTGGAATAAAATGCATATGAAACTTTCAAAAAGAAGATAGCATTGTTTCATCTTTAATCTCACGCCAAGTATTGGTCTACTATTTATTTTTAAATCTGAAAAAAAGTTAGAAAAGAAATATTCCTAATTCTCCTTTGTTTCTTAACAGACAGTGGATTACGAGACCAAGAGAAGATACAGTGTTCAAGCAAAAGCTGTCAACAGGTATATTGATGAACAATTTCTGGAAGAAGGACCATTTGAAGACACAACCATTGTTAAAATCAATGTGCAAGATGCTGATGAACCTCCTGTTTTCACCTTGGAGAACTATGTGATGGAGATTGCTGAAGGGGCTGTGAGTGGCTCATTGGTAGGCGTAATAACTGCTAGAGATCCAGACAGTGACGACAGCCCAGTCAGGTATCTATCTTAAAATATGAATAAGCTTCATACATAAATATATAAAGGTACCAGGAATTAGTTTTGTGACATTAACTTCAAGGATTCCTTTCTTTGATTTGTGTTTACAATTAAGTGTGCTTTGCAATTCCTTTGAGATGAGACAATGATTAAAGGAGTGGACCGGGGGAGATTGTTGTGTAGGAGTACAACTAGGGTGTCATGGTTGAAATTGTAAGTGCTTTGAGGTTTTCCAGTATGTTCTAAAAAGATGAAGTCATTGCTGGAAGAGAAAAACAGAACATGTGTCGCCTTTCGCATCGGCGCGACGGCCTAGCTCAGGAAGCGGCTCAGCAACCCATTCAGGGTTGCTCGGACCATCTGCACCCAGACACCAACAAGGCAGGTGGCAAATGTCTGTTTAT
This sequence comes from Crypturellus tataupa, assembly GCA_034781795.1. NCBI lineage: Eukaryota > Metazoa > Chordata > Aves > Tinamiformes > Tinamidae > Crypturellus > Crypturellus tataupa. The sequence goes on from JAWLRI010001021.1 coordinate 1,709,451, forward strand.
TGATAGATAACACATGCTTATATAGCTAGGGTTTACATGTCACTTCTGTCTGCTTACGTCATTAGGGGGAGGAGCTCCATCTTCCCGTACATCACGATATCTTCCGGTTGCCTGACCCCTATCGAAACTGAAACATACTGCAACAAACATGTCAATGTGAATCTATGGTATTCGTATGACCAAAATTCACCAAAATTCACCAGTTTCCTACAACTACCACAACCACTCCCTGAAAATACTAAATTTTATAAAAATAAATAAAGAAAAGATTCCACAGACTTTTATTTTTTTAGCTTTTTTTGTGTGTGTCTTATGAAAGGAATTCATTGGGTTAGTTGATGTTACTGTGTGCTATGTGATTAAAACAACCCAGGACACAGAAGCAGACATGGGGAGTGCAAAAGAACTTGTTTGTAGATTAATTTAACAGATTCCTAATATTTTAAAAAATCATATTTTTATTTATATTTCAGACTTCTGAAGTATAATCAAGAATAGCCATTTACTTTGTTTTTATACCAATATACTGTTACTTAGTTAGCTAGTCATAGGTCAAATTAAATAAGAATAAAAATATAACTATTTTTTTTCAAAATGATTGAATTTAGTTTGTTATTATTCAAATCCTTCAGCATCTACTACAAGCCATGTAAATAAAGTGCACATCTATGAATCTGAAATATTTTGATGACGTTTGTTGTGAAATATGTCAGTATAGTCTCATTCCTCTTAAGCATATATTGCAGCACTGGGTTTCTTTAAAATAAAGCCAGACATTTTTAATGAAAAGATAAGTTTAGGGGAAAAATTATGCATCTAATACATCTATTTATAACCCAATTTCTAAATCATTATTATTGTGAATGAAGATATTTACTTATAACATGGAAAACTATCCATGTTGCATTTTGGATCACAGTTTGCAAGTAAATGAAAGAAATGAAAATAAAACCACACTATATCAATATTAAAAATATATTAAAAGCATTCAACATCCATTTATTATCTGAAAATTATCTATCAAAAACAGATAAAAACGACAAAGAAAACAATGACAGAAAACCGTAAACAAGCTTTCAATGAGGAAGATGAAGAATACTCACATAAATAGAAAGTATTTAAGACTGAGCTGTAAATCTCTAAAACAGAAGTTTTATAAAGATCAGTCCTTTGGTTCAAATGAAAAGAAAAATCTTTGACTATGTTAAGATGTTTCTTTAATTTACTATCTTGCTGGTTTTTCAAAGAGACTAAAAGATAACTATAAATAATACGTAATAGAGAACTATCCAAATGCTGGCACATAATCTGAGCTAGTCCTGAGTGCCAACAGGAGATGTAAGGATATTATCAAGGAATCTGAAAGATAGTATACAATAGGGAATAATTAAATATGGGAATTCCACAGAGGAAAAGGAAGAGGAAGAATCTTTCAACTATACAAGCAGATTTTATTTCCACAAAATAGATTCTATGAGGAACTGTAATACCTATATCTATATATCATGAAAAATATTTGTGTATATCGTTAGCATTTGATCCTATATCTTTATTGTCTTCTTTTTTTTTGTCCATTCAAGGAGTTAGACTTCAATGAATCAAAAGGGGTATGTGTATATATGCATGATTTATGGGTGTCCACATAGAGATATAGCATCCAGAGACTTTTAAATTAAGACTCTGTAATCCTGGGCTCATTTGCAGTCATCTCTAATGCTAGGACTGTGTACCCTGTCTTGGTGACACCTCATTATAGATAGTTGTCTGTTTTCTTTCTAATGCCCATTCCCTCAGCATCAGAGCATGTCAGCAGTGACAAAATGGATTTACCATTATACCTCTGCTTAGCTGTTAGTGTTATTCATTTCACAAGTGGCACTTTTGCTGTTTCTTTTCAACGAAGTCATTCACCTGCTGTGAGCCTGACTTAGAAATAAGAATGAATAATGCATTTCAGATTCAGTTCACATTAATATAGATCTGAGGCATATTTAGTGTTATAAAAAGAAGAGCTTTGATCTCTGCAGCAGTGAATTTTAAATGTTTATAAGTGTACATCTTTCATGATTTCTGAGTTGTTGCAGCACATATTTATATGTATATATTCACAGGTCTGTTTTCTCAACTGACAATAGATTTATATGTCCTTTTTTTCTGACAGAATATTTTGGCATTAAGGGATCTCTTTACTTTTTTCTGTGCAGGTATTCTATTGTCAATGGCATGCATTTAAAGAGATTATTCAGCATCAATGAACACAATGGAACAATCATTACAACTAAACCTCTGGACCGAGAGATAGCTGCTTGGCACAACGTGACTGTTACAGCCACAGAAACAAGTGAGTAAGAAACTTAAAGAACACTGTGCTTCATATCCTTCATACTGTAATTATCACCTGAATATGCTTTCTTTTAGATGGAAAATACATGCTTCTTTCTTATTATATTACTGTTGCTTGTTACATGGAGGAGTATTATTAAAATGATTAGTTAAATAGGAACAGAAGGTATTTGAGCTCCAAGGTCCTGTGCTTTTTCATAAAAGTAGACCTTATGAAAAAAAAAAGAAAATAAATTGTAATAGGATCAAGACCGTAATGCTTTAAGTCACACCGAAGCATACAAATTGCTCCTGCAGTGCAAGATCTTCTGCTAAATTAGACCCTGGTTAATTTCACACCAGATTTTTGACTAGTATGAAATTAGCCAGGGTCTCATTTAACTCCAGTCAGAGACCTGTGGTTCAAATTAATTGTGAATGTAAGGCCTAAATCAGCTAAACTTCTCTTCAGTGACAATTAAATCTGCGCAGCATCCTTTATTATAGATTTCATCTGTCAGTTTTGTTTGAAAGTCAAATGCAAACTACTGCTGTTTGTACTTTTGGTTATCTGGTTGTCCTGACTTTGGCACGATACCCTAGGAGATTAACAGTTACTGATTTATAGTTTACCAAGATTATTAGGGATACTAAAAATAACTAATTCCACCCATTTTTAGGAATGATAAAAGAATATATAAAACTTGAGGCCAAACAATAGATTAAATGAATTTTGCCAAATATTTATACTGTGTTAGTTGCATTCTGAATCTAAATTTGATGCTATTTATTAAGACCAGTTTAAACATCTATTTGTCAATTGCACTGTGGAAGTATTCTCTCTATATAGGTCAGAATAGCATGTCTAGAATTTTGACTCCATTTTGTGTTTGGGAATTGGTAGTGTATCTTTCAGCTTCTCTGTGAGTTTTTAAACATAAACGTATCTATCTTTTCGTGTTGCTGAACAGATGGTAGGTGATGGTAAAATAGATCTCTCTCACATTTTTGTCCTGTCTTGAATAGCTCTATGGAAACACAGCAGGATGACTTTGGTCTGGACTTTTCTGTTTAGCTAAACAATAAAAAACGAAAGGACCAAATGTTACCAATGAATAAGTGTCCCCTGCAGTAGAAGGAAGCAGGTCTTTTGCAGTAATGAAAGTTACTCTAAAGAGACTGAGCCCTCGTTATCTTCATATTCTTATTCTTTATTTCTTCAACAATGGCAAGGTCACTGTCTATAAAATTATATTTAAAAGAATAGAAGATAGGTCACGAGCATATCTGAAATGATTTATATTACCAACCCATAGCATTTTATTCCTTGAAATATAATCCTAATGTGTGTATAAGACATCTTGGGGATAACATTGTGGATACACTGAAGCCAAATCAAAAGACCACTAGACTTCATCCACACTAGATGTTCTGTGTAGATGAGAGAAATCTTGAAACTGCATTACAACAGCAACTGCTCTATGGTCTTACTGATATCTTGGCATTTGTATAGGGTCTAAGCATTTTGACTCCATTTTTATGATAGGGATCAGAGGTTAGAGTGGAGAAGCTTGCCTTTGCTATTGCAAACATCTAGTGGATTATATCTCAATAGCATGTCTCAAAATTCCCCTAAAATAGATCTAATCCAGTTGACATCAGATTGAAGTGTTGGAATCCTACTATGTGTTCAGTCTTTGCATAAAGGTATCTGCTTTATTACTTGGAGTGTTCTTGGTCAAGAGGAAACCAGTTTCTTATAAGTTCAATTTTTACTTGGTTTTAATTAACTTTCAACCAGTACAAGATCCAAGCAAAAACAGCAGCATTCTAACAGTACATTAAAGCTGGAAACCCTTAAGTCATCAGCTTTATTTGACAATGATATTTGAACAAAATTTTGTTAATCTAGAAGAGGAATACTTGCCTCAGCTTTCTCTCAATTGAGCTATACATGGCCTTCAAAAAAATGCAATGGAAAACACTGACTGACTTATCCTTCCTCTGATTCTCATCTGTCTAATGTAACAGGACACTAACTGTCTTAAACACAAGACCTATCCACAAAAGTCAAAAGAATCATCTGCCCATAGGTTTGTACAGATACCTTTTCATAGTGGGTTTCAAACTCAATATCTGATTACAGTGTTCATGACTTTCTGGAGATACCAAGCATGGTTTATATCATGAATGTCTATTTATCACCTCACTTTTGTTGTGGTTGTTGTTGTTGTTGTTGACAGACTTCTAACTTTTTAGATTATCCCTATATTTTCTAATTTTATCACCACATTCTGCCTTCCTTTATTTTGAGCAGTAGAGAAAACTATAAACATGCCTTAGTCTAAACTGAGCATTTTTTTTTTTAATTATTGTCCTTATTATTCCAATCTTCCATTCCCTGGCTAACAACAATCTCAAACTTCTCCAATCTCCTGCAAATTTTGAATTCTATTGTGTTCCTAGACCTTTTATTTTTATTTATTTTATTTTATTTTTTCATATAACTCCCTTTATCCCGTGAGTGAGTTACTCAATTTGGTGTCTGGTATTTGAGCATCAACTTATTCAGTACATTGGCACAGCCTGTTGCAGATAACAAATTACTTTCTTAGATCTTGTGTTTCGTGCTTTCATTTCTGTCATGGAGATTCTCTTCTCATGGAAGGATCTTTAGCTTCAGGGTCTGAGTATGATAGCTGTATTTATGTTATTTATAGGTATTTAGATTCTAACAGCAGTTTTCCTATGTGAGTCAAAGCAATTGCTACCTACTTTTTTTATCAATTCTATGAGGGATTGGAGGAGTCTGTTTCACCTGACACCTTAGTTAAATATTTACTGGGTATCTATTTCAGAGGTCTTACTCCTTCCCAGAACAAACTCCTAAGACTTCAGATTTAAAATTTCCAAATTGTTATCCTCAAATGGCAATGTGGAAAATTTCTCCCCTGTTACTTAAGAACATACTGATGAAACAAAAATGAAACAAACAAACAAACAAAAATAAAACAAGTTCATTACTAAAAATTAAATAAAATTAAATAAAAGGAAAAACAATTTGGTAAAAAAAATGTGTTTTAGGGAGCGGTAGGCTGGAGAATACTCTCTGATTGCTCCTGCAGGCGTTTGAGGGTAGGCATTAAAACCAAGATGTTTTCTGTGAAGCTTATAGAACAGGAGCTTGTTCTGAACATGCCAGCCCTAAATTTCTAAGTAATATTTTTAAAAAACATTTTTTTTTTTTTTTTACATTTTCTTAAACAATAAACCAAGAACTGTACACAAAAAATATTTTTAGGAAGACACAGACATATCATTAGCTTCTGGAGACTCTGGTGATTTCATGGGAGGAATGGCAATGTGAAACTGTGGCATAACTACTCCTTTATCTCTGTGGTAGTTGTTTTTGCTGCCATTTCCTTTGGCAAAAGACTCAAATTATCAGCACAGATTCCACAAGACACAGGAAAACAAACATTTGTTCCAAGGGACCAGTCAAATATATATAAAAAAAAACGTAATATAAGAATCAACCAAACCTCTACTGTTAAAGAGAAAACAAAAGGGAGAAAGTTTTTCCCCTAAGAAGTTAGTTACTTGACTAACTTATGAAACAGCCTGAAGGACTTAAGAACAGAAGCAGTGACACTAGTCACAGCATACTGCTTATTTTAGCTGTGTGAATATTATTGTTTGTAGTTTAGACAAAACTTGTTTGTAGTTTAGACAGAAGAAGTATAAACAAACAAACTTATTTAGTATTCCTGATATTTCTTAAGATAACTTTACTCAATTAAATAAACAGCCCTTATCCAACAAAAAAAAAATCATGCTAAAGTCAACAGTACTGTAGCAGTGAAAGTTCTCAGATACTGGAATAATAGGTTAAATTGCTAACTGCCAAGTAGAAAAAGCAGACATTTGTCAGAGCTATGCCATCTAAGTGCGTCAAATCCCAGTGAGCAGGTCAAACCCTTACTGATAGGCAAAAGACTTCAAAGAGGTATTCAGTATCCTCAAATGATCCTTTTATTGGTTTTAGATGACACATTTATTATTTTTTATTATAAAAGCTAGCTTTTTTTTTTTTTTTTTTTTTTTTAAGCCTCATCTATATAAAACTTTAGTATATCATGTTAGATCTGAATTTTCTTTATCTGAGACAGACATAGATGCAAAACTTGTGTAACTGTAGTAAGTACAGGAATAAAAGTGCCTTATAGTGGCAGAGTTTATTTTCCTTTTCAAATAGAAATAATCCATATGGACATAGGTTTTAGATTTGAAGACCGACCAATAGAGTGTACTCTAAGAGTGGAAGCAGTTCACCTTTCATGAGCACATACTGCCTAAGAATTAAATCTATTGGGCAAATAAGACTTGGAACAAAACTATAAGTTCAAACTATCAAGTGTGTCAGTAGTAATACTTTAGGTTTGTCTGAGTAAAATCAGATTCCTTTACAATTTCTTTACAAATAAGTGTTTGGAAAGCAGTAGATAGAACAACTCTGTTACTTTATTCAATCTGTGTTCTTTAGAGCAGTCCCAGCCTTCTGACAACTGAAAGTAAATCTGAATAACTACTACAATTACTCCATGGCTAGCAGTGGCAGAAGTGTTTTGAAAGTATGTATACTTTGCGTAAATTTGCTCCAAAAATATCAGTATTTCAAAATAATAAAGGAGAAATAGAATAGTAAAAAAAAAAAAAAAACTAAAGCAATATGCATTATCATTGTCCTACCCATGAGCCAGAAGTATTCCATATGAACAAACTTTCTCGGCTTTGTACATAGTAGATTTTATGTTTTAACATTAAATCAGTTTCCAACATAGTAAATGAATGACTGAAAAATATATGAAGCATAATTACAAATCATATTATGAGATAGTGACTACTTCTTCACTGTAAAATTTAAGTAGAGGTTCCTAATTTCTACATTTCTGTAAAAACAATAGTAAATTGCTTAAAACTTTATATTTATTTATTATTATTTTTACCATTAGGAAATCCAGAAAAAATTTCAGAAGTAAATGTGTATATCCAAGTTCTCAATGTCAATGACAATGAACCTGAATTCCCTAAATACTATGAAACATTTGTATGTGAAAATACATTTTCTGGTCAGGTAAGTGATTTTTTTTTTTTAAAGATATCTTGGCTATAAATCATTCATTGTGAACTACATTCAAGTCTTATCTAATTCAGTCAGGATGTCTAAAGATCCTTAAACTATGGCTTTCAGAATTCCTTCCTTAGTCGTCTACCTGTAAAGTTGTTTTGTAAAAGTGTGTATGTGAAGCTTTTCCTCATTTCATACTTCAGAGTTCCCCATGGTTTTCCAGGTGAATGCAGTCACATCAGATAGGAGTCCTAATCCCCCAGGTATGCCACTGGAACTTCATTTTCCTTTACTCATTTTCCTCCACAGTTAAATATTTTCATAGGCAATCCAGTTTTACAGTATAGGCCCCAGGGTAGCTTAGAGCCAGACTCTGCTCAGGATTCTAAAAGAAAATTCTGAAAGAAAAAGAAAAACATATTTTTAAAAAGTTAAAAAAAAAAAAAGAGGTACAACATGAATAGGAGAAAGCAGTAGATATAGAAAATCTATTTTCTTTCTTTACTCTGAAGTATTCTTTGGACACAGAAAAGGGATCTTTGGAATAATCATGACATTCCTGTTTGTTAGAGTGATTTTGCTTTGTTTGGATTTCTGAATCTACATTGGCTAGGTTTACTTTGACCTTGGTTAGTAAAGCTTTCCCTGTTGCCTAAGTAATTCCTTTATAGCTTTCACTATCTGTGTACCTGTACCAGCACCTAGTTTACTTGTTCTACACTTGGCAATATTCCACTCCAAAATGCTATCCTATTTTAGACATGTTCGGAGAAATCCTGGTTTCTAACTTTCAGTAACTCGTGGTCAGGTCAAAGAACAATTGCTAAAACAAAGGACACATCATTGGCTCCTGTCTTAGAGGCACCATCTATCTCAGCATATGATGGATTCCATAGATTGTTGTTTTATGATTTTCTTTTGAAATATAATACAGGATTATTCCTACAAAAATGATAACACCTATATGATGGTGGAGACAGATGGGCAAAATATTTTCCTATATTATTTGTTTGTTGCTTTTTTTGATTTGTTGATTTTTTTGTTTGGTTTGCCTTTTTTTTTGCTTTGCTATAGTTTTATGAAAATTACAGGCAACACTGGAAGCCATTAAGGCTAATGTTAAATAATCTTCACATTAACACATGTCCTTAGGAAGAAAAAAATGAAGCAGTAACTGAAGTGCATAATTGTCACAGTCAGAGATTATATTTTATTTAATGTTTAAGATTTAAAACATATTTGATGGTTGATGTTTTGATACATTTTATAATGAGTAATAACTCAGTTATTACTCATTTTTGTACATATAAATTACATAAAATTTATTTATTACATTAGCTGTAAGAGCTTTATTTACTTTCATCAGTTAGAAGCTAAGAGTTTTAAAAGTGGTTGTCCACTGAAAAACACAATTTGCATTTCTGAAGAATTAGTTTAAGCAACTGAAGGGCTCAATCAGACATGTAAATGTCTTAATTTGCCCTTATTTCTACAATCATTTCAAAAGAGTTTGGGAATGTGCTTATATGTTATGAATTAAGATCATAGACTGTATGGAAATTGAAATAAAATAGTATATTTAAATAAGCTTTCTCTTCCTCTTTAACTAGAAAAAAAAAAAAAAAAAGACTGAGGGATATTCCCCATGATAATCTGGAACTCATTTCCTATCCTTATCTTGGCTGAGTTGTGTCTGAGTTGTGTTGATAGGATTCTCCAAAATAAGGAGGCAGGCAGTGAACAATAGTTTAAGACTAAAAACAAACAAAAAAGAAAGTGCTTGTTCCAAACTTATGTCCATGCACTATGTTTTGTGAAAGCTACAGACAATTTTAGTTTAGGCTCTGAAGGACGTTCAAAGGATTAGATCTGGATCCTTGGGAGTATCACTTGAAACAAGAGCATAACAATAAAAATGGATGTAAAGAAAAATGTATTTCTGACAATATTCTAAATCCATTTATCACGTTTGTTAGGTATTTTTAATAGATTATTCATTGTCCCATTTTTGTTATTGTTCTGGACAGTCATATAATCCACATCAGTTGTATATTATCCGTGAATAAAATTTTCTTTTACACATTGTAAAACCACTTTCACTGCACTACAAGTATTAATATATTATTTTGAAAAATAACTCCAGCAGTTATTTTTTTTAAATAGCAGTTGCTATTTAAAAAGAACTCCATTCTATTGTAGCAATAGTCAGTATCAGATCTAAGCCAATCAAATATGGAATTTCTTTTTGATTCACACTGGATCTTTCTGACCTTATAACTGTGTTGTACATAAGGTAAATGATGACTCTGATGTAGTGTTAGTTATTTATGTCTTTCCTTTATGCGTATGTACAATAACTACAAACTGTTGAGTTATACAATCTATAAAAATTGTCAAGAAAAAAAAAAGGAACCAAATATATGCTGAAAGCAACACTATACACAACTCAGAAGGAAAGGATTTGATCCAGTAAGCTTTATTCTCAAAGCATTAATATATCAACTCAACCTGAAGCTATAGATTGAGAGTTTAAAATAAGTAAGATGCATCAAATGTCTGTGAGCCACATGTCTGCAAGCTGAGCATCCAAAATGTATCCAGTTGTATGTATGGCATTTTCAGCTCCCTTGTAGGCTTTCTTTGTGTCCTACAAGAAATATATTTTGGCTGACTAAGCTGCACTGAAATATCTACATTTTGAATTAGTACAGCCTTCTTTAATGAATATTTTGGTAATTGTGAATTTCTTTAATTTGAGAATCACATATGAATTGACTTTGATGTTGTAGCTTGCTTAATAGTTTTTATTATTTTCCTAGAAGTGAATATGCACTAAACATTAGAAGAAATATGTATATATATTGACTCAGGACTTAGCATATAATAAGGTAGTCATCAGTTATTGTAAGTGTGAAGAGTACTAATATGAAATATTACTAGAAAAAAAAGAGGGGGAAAACCTTAAGTACATTAATTTCTGGGTAGGACTAATGTTAAAAAAGAGCAGTTCAACAGAACAGACTCTTTCTAACAAGTTGGAAAGTTAAATTGATAGGTCAGATAGACAATAATTATTTCACCTTGTTTTGTTCCATTCAATCCGTACAAAAAACATCTGAGTGGCATCATTTTAGAGTATAAAAAGGTGAGTGAAGCTCAGAAAACATCATGTATTCTCCTTGTTTCTTACTCTAAGCCATACCTGCAGATGTACAGAGTATAACATTTTGAGAATGTGAACTCATTGTTCCGTGGTAAATTCCTTATTCTTTTTCATACAAATCATGATTCAATAGTTATCAGAACACAAATGAAAGGAATAGGTAGGAACAGTGCATACATCATATATGATATCATCATATACAAATAAAGATAAAAAGGGGACTTAAATGTCATGTCATGAATTTGATAATAATGATTCCATTGCTGAATTCTTCACCATTTTATTGGCAGTAGAGCAGAAATATCTTAGAGTAGGACCAAAGCCAATCTGTTGTTCTATAAAGGAATAGAGGAGGCCAAAAGGGAGACCATGGTCTTCAAGTAGGTCTACATAGAGAATGTAGGTGTTCATTATGACAGCAGACATTTCATCTTTTACATGTATTATACTTTCCTAGTCATCATGCATTATTAAGCAAATAGTTATTTGCTTATTAAGCAAGTTTTATATTGCTTAATATTAATATTAAGCAAGTTTTTCTTTTATGAGAAAAAACAACTGATTGTGGCACCTCAGACAGCTTGAACAAAACTGGTTCTGTATTCCCAAAGAGATGGGTGATCTAATCTCCTACACCGTGTAAAACACAGCACAGCTCCTACATTTCATTGGGGGAAGTCGAGTGAAAAGGAAAAGAAAAAAAGAAATCAGGAACCTTTTAAAGATGTTGATACAGTTATATAAGTAGAAGAATTTTCATCAAGAATATCAGGAAGTCAGTTATTTCATGATTGGTTCTTTGCAGGGCAAATAGTACTCCGTTGCTGTTTAGAAGGTCTAGTGAAAAAATCCCTCCTCAGATAATTCAGCACTGAGAGATCAATGCTGTTGAAATCTAAGCAGAATGTCTTAGACTTCACCATTGATGACATTTATGGGAGAAGTATCCATTACTCAGATGAATTAAAGATGTTAGATATCTTAGGTCATGACTTTTCTTGTGAAATTAACTTTTATTATTATTAACTTATTAACTTTTGGTCAAAGGAGCACCAGCTGTCCCTTGCACTATTCTCAGTTTTTTTGAACAGAAATAGTGAATAAGGCCGAGCTCTCATAAACATCAATGAGATTTTCTCAGTTTTAGAGAAATATAGATTTACAAATGTGCTACTGGATTACTAAAGCTTTTAGATTAATGAGACTCAAATTAAAATCTTTTAAAACAATTACATTTGAACCATTTCAATGCACCAATATGATATTTTGTAGAAGTAACATATCAGTTTTACCCTTCTTTCATTGTTTACTCATTAAACAAGTAGGTTTTTGTGAATCTTAACTCAGAAGTAATAAGTGCAATTCTTCAGTCTATAATGCCAGTTTCCCTGGGGAAGGACTAGAATTTCCTAGTATAGATGTACAAAAGCCTAGGAAATCTGCAAATCTTCTTTCTGGGCTATTTTTTTCCTTTGGGCTCAGCAAAATCAGAGCAGCCTATTACTCTCTGAATATTTTTATAGACTCATATGGGTTTTGCTGAATAGGATTGTGTAGAATAGTATAGGACAGATCATAACAATAGAAGTATTCTTCAGGTTAGACATGTGCTCAGAATTATATTGATTTGAATCAGATATAGCTAAAATTAATGGGAGAAATGATAGACTCCTAAAAATATAATTTCTAAAGTTATACCTAATACCTATTTAAATAACTATTAATCATAAAATTGGGGGTATAAAATAATACTTACAGTTAACACATTTTTTTTTTAAATTGCAATAAGTAAGGAAATTTAAATTTTCCGTGATTCTCATCTCACAATTAGGATCTAAGCTACACTCTTATACAAACTGGGGGAAAAAGAGTGTATGATTCATTAATCTAGTATCTATAAGAGTTGTGTTAAATTGCTCATAACAATTGCAAGTAATGAACAACTTCAAAAAATTTGAAATAGTATGTTCAAGCCCTTTTTCCACTCAAAGAAATTTGCTTGAAATTCACATTACTTTTCAAACTGATAAAGACATTACTGAAATCGAGAAAGAAAAAGAGAAAGAAAAAGAGAAAGAAAAAGAGAAAGAAAAAGAGAAAGAAAAAGAGAAAGAAA
>JAWLRI010001021.1:1722279-1735255 GCA_034781795.1 Crypturellus tataupa
AAAAAGAAAAAGAAAAAGAAAAAGAAAAAGAAAAAGAAAAAGAAAAAGAAAAAGAAAAAGAAAAGGAAAAAGAAAAACAAAAAGAAAAAGAAAAAGAAAAAGAAAAGGAAAAAGAAAAAGAAAAAGGAAAAAAACTTGGTTTAGAGTTTAAGAAAATACTAGGACTATAGAAGAACCAGTCTTCTAAGTAAGAGTATATGACCAAGCTCTGAATAAGTCAACTTAGGTATCTCATTATCATTGTAGAGCTCAGGAATCTCATTATCATGGGGTGTTCTTCCCTACTTAAGAAATCAAGCTAAGAATAAGAGGATATTAGATGTGACTAACACATCTAAGACAGGTATTACTGTACAGTATTGATGCATTAACTTGTATATTGGGTGTAGTTTCATTGACCCTGAACCGTAGGGGTAAACATACATTCATACAAAGATTTTTCTCAGCAGTAAACATGAAGTCACTAGCAAATCCTCAGCAAAGACCAGAAACGACCTTTAATTTGTTGATGTATAAAGCACAATAATATTAGGAAAATATCTCTGTTTTAGACTGAATATATAGAATTTCAGTTCTATTGCTGTTGATATATAACATATTGTAAGCATTATATTCCATTTAAAAAAAAAAAAACCTAAAAGTGAGGATTTATTGTCAAGAGTAGATCCATTATTAGGGATCCATTATTAGAAATCAGTCTAGACTGATTTCTTCACCCTTGTGCCTATGTTTGTATCACCTTTTCTATTTAACTTTTTGCTCTGAGGAAAAGCAAAACTTTTCTGAAGATTTGTTCCTTGTACACTGCTACCAGGTACATCACTGAGCAATCAATCAGCTTCTTAGTTGCATTAAAAAAAAACTTAGTTATCTTCATTTTCCCATAGGGTCAAAATATTGACTTCAAATAATTTTCATGTATAAAAAGGGGGCAAAGTGCAAGGAACACAAAGCTTCTATGGTATGTACCACGTTCTGCACTTTGTTGTGATGATTTCATCAAACTCAACTTGTCTCAAAAGGAAAAGAATGTGTGTTGAAATCTTAGATTTTTGACTGAAAAATGGTTTAATCAGGAAAGAGTTTTTAAAGGCACAGGTTGAAGGCTGATGTCTACTTCCACTGACTTGCTGCTGTTTTTGCTTCTAAAATAGCCCTTGTGGCATTCAGATGCTTTCTGGCTGAGGAGAGTTGAGACTTGAAATCTCCTGGGTACAAATATCTACAAAGCATGAGGTGAATGACAATAAAGAGCTTGAGTGTAAAATGGATGTTATCATTTCTGAATTTTGATGAGCTTGCATCAGCCTGCTTTGCTCCTACTGGTGAGGATCTTCCCTGGCTATTATATGCTGTGACACTTGAGTCAGTGAATATTCACTGATAAAAGTGACAAATATTAGATTTTTGCATCCAGAAATATTACTAATTATATTAACCAGAATGTGGTAGATTTTTTTACAAAGATAAAATATATTCTTTTTAATGCTAAACTGGTAATTTTGATTTTCGTTTTGCAGACAGCTGTCTGTTTTGGCAGATTTGTAAGAGAAAGTTATTTTATTTTCTTGAGGTGAAAAAAAAAGCAACAAACTACCAAGCAATTCATAGTAAATCTGTTATAAATTCCAGAATCAACTATTCAACACATGAGCTTGTCATAATATCTCACTTACTGCAGCCACAATATGGAAGCTGAATGATGCCAATGTGTCCTCTGGGCCTCATGGAAACAGATTTGGTGTAGAGGGATTTATTCAAATGTAGAAAGATAAACTTTCACCTTGGGAAAAAAAAAGACAAAATTCTGTGTGTGTGTATCCATATCTATATATCTATATATATAGATATATGTATTCATATCTGTACATATAAACATATTAAGTGGCAACTGTATTTACCTTTGTCATTTGATCCAGCAAAACTTTCATATATTCTCAAAGTTCTTATATCTACCTCTTTTAAACAGATGAAAAATGAAGCAGCATATATGCAGAACAATTTAATATATATTAGAACACCAGCAAGTCATAATTAGGTTTGCTTGGGTATGACAGACATATATTTATATTATATATATTCACAGATCCCATCTCCAGCATCAAGAGTTTGTTATAATACAATATGCCTTTTTATTGTTTTAAAGAAGAAGTAAATATTTTTATTCTTAAATAATTCTACTTTTCTATATTTCCAGCTAATTCAAAACATCAGTGCGGTGGATAAAGATGATTCAGTAGAAGGTCACCGTTTTTTCTTCTCCTTGGCTCAGGAGGCCACAAACAACTCATATTTTACTGTCAAAGATAATCAAGGTACTGTCTCATAAGCTTATTTAAGACCATCCCAATGGGAGTCATGTTTCTAATGGTCCTAAAAAATATCTTAGAAAATATAGGTATAAGGTATGAACACGTTATACACGTGAGGTGCATTTTATAACAATAATTCAGTAATACTAAAGAGACTGGAAGGCTGAGTTTTTGTTTTAGACCAACCTCTTTCTGTCTGTCTAAAATATATAAATACATAAGAAAATAATCTTATTTCCTAACACAGTTTAAATCATGTATTCTGAATATACTGATGACATCATATGAATATCTTCTATATATCTTCTATATATTTAAATGCTTTTTGGATCTGGATTGGTTGAGAAGCTTAAGGATAATGCTAAAATAGTTATAACAACCAAACCAATCTGAAGTGATGGAATTTCAGGAAAAAAGACCACTTAAAAACAGTCTGCTGAGACTATGAAGGAGGGATTTTCCAGACTCAGCTAAAGTACACATTGTTCTTACTGACTTTGTTAATTATTTGAACGTTCAGACTAGGTGAATAAATCAATGAGAAAAAAAAGTTTTAGAAAGTTCAGACTATGTTAAATGGTAAAGTACCTTTCTCAATATCAGCAAATTAAAGTCAATGCTTTAGTGTGCCTTTCATTTCCCAGCTTCATTAACCTCTCATTCTCACTGCCAAGAGAAAACTTGCTCCATTAAGGCTAAGTTCTGAACAATATAGTGATCCTCTCCCATTTCTTTTGCATTCTGCAAAAGCCCCAAACAGAGCTACACGCAGAGTCCCATTCCTTTGGATGGCTCTTGATGGGGACATTGTATTTTCAAACACAGTAGGGTCAGACATCAATCTCTCCCTTTCTGATACAATTCACAGAAATAGATGGAGGAAACGAAATATCTTAGACAAAAGAAAAAGTGAGTATACATATCTGGAGCATTTTAACCCAGAATTATCCTCTAAGCTATAACTAAGAAATCCATATGGACTTAAATGTGAGGAATATAACTTTGGCAGACTGTTTGGATAAATATGAGCTGTAAATAACTGTAGAATTGTTTTTTTAATATGTGCATACATGAAATAATTCCCCAACACATAATTAAAAATCATAACATATATTTACGTTTTATCATTCTTTATTCTTTTGTATGTTCATATTTTCATTTTTCTTTTCATGACCATTTATCTTCTTTGAAAAATAAATCTAAGACAAATTTCAAATTTTAATTAGCTGATATGCAACAGAAGTTGAATTTATTTTTTAGATTTCATACAGAGCTAATTTCTGAACACTATAAGTTAAATATAAAGCAAGGCAAGAACCTCTAACAACTTTTTAAAGCAGTTTAAGTAGTGTGAGCTCAGCTATCTCCCGTTGTAAATCAGGCAATGAGCAAATGACTATGTTAGGGAAGATTTTTCTTGCTTTCTCTCCTTTTCCTTGCTACCCATCTTCTCTCTGTGCTATCCAACACACTTTTGGGGCCTTTAGATTGATAAAAATATCTCTTGCTGATCTATGAACTGCAGGACTGGTAGCAGCTGGTTACCTGGAACTATTTTAAGAACCTACACTGAGTGAGGGTTAGATACTAGATGAGTAGTTTTCTTTCTTATCTGCGCATATTAAAAAAGAGATCTCCTATTGCTCCTAACATATATCTGTCAAAATACAGGCAATTATTTGGGAATGACACCCAAATAACACTTATCAGCATCTGGTTTAACTCTCTTGCATCTCTTGCAGGTTTGTACTGACCAAAGTTTTTAAGTAGTTCAGTTAAATGCTCCTGGATTTTATTACCATTGTTAAAAAGTGATAAATGTATATCATGCATATAATTTATCTTCTAGATAACACTGCCGGAATTTTCACAGCAAAAAATGGCTTCAGTAGACCGGAGCAGCTTTTTTTCTACTTGCCGATATTAATTCTGGATAATGGAACCCCACCACTTACAAGCACAAACACTCTCACTATCACTGTCTGCGACTGTGATATTGAAATTAACACCTTCTTTTGCCAATATGAAACTTTCCTGTATTCCTTGGGACTGAGTACAGAAGCTTTAGTTGCTCTTTTGGCTTGCATACTAATTCTCCTAGGTAAGTACTATAAGTTACTAGTAAGTAATTTTGCTTCCTTTTACAGTAGATTTGATTATGTGCAATAGATATTCCCTAGTGTGAAAGAATGGAGGTAGTGTCCTACTGAGAAAAATCCAATAGGGCAACTGTTTCATTTCTCTTCTATTTTCTTGACTATAAAATGTTCTCTTTTTTGACTTTTCTTTTTTTTTTAAGACTTTAAAAGTTGGCTTTAGTTGAATAATGCTCAACTAAATAAGTAATACTTATTTCTCTAGCAGTAGTAATAATAAAGATTTGGAAAGCCAAACGCTGTATTAGAATTAGATTAATATGAGCAGAACTCTATTCATTCTGCCGTAGGTATGGGTAGGAGCAAGTGGATCAAGTATTAAAACGCAGAGACTCTGATACTACCAGGAAGAAGCAATATTAGCTTCAGAAATAAACAGAGATTTGCTCTCTCTCTTAATAATGTAGCATCTCCAGGCAGTCATTTCTCCAAGAGTTGGGCATCAACTTTTTCCTCTCAGTAGACTCTAAATTAGCCTTCATTACACCAAGGAAGTCCTGACTGAGAGAAATGAATTTGAGTGCTATCTAAATAATTAAGAATGGCTCATGAGGTCTGCTTGTACCTTTGCAGAACGACGTCCTTGTCAGTCATAGCTGGTAAGTGGCCACCTCCCAAACCAATTCCATGGTCCCAGACTTCCTGTCCTGCACAGGGCTGTGACTGTCATAAGCCATAGTGGAGTGACAGCAAGGAAACAGTCTTCTTCTCAATGAAGTGTGCCACAGTCCCTGCTATGATGGGTTTATTTTCTAAATTCCCCAAATATCAAATTATGGGAACATTATAGCAGTTGACACATTGAATTTCTAATCATGCCCCAAAGGGTTAAAGATCCATTCTCAAACTCTGTGCCTATCTGAGTTAGGAAGATTAAGGTATGCTAATTTCTGGAGCCAAGAATGAAAAAGGAGTGAAGCAGTTAGTAGCCTGGATCTGTATTCCAGCCAAGTGACAGAGTTTAGAGCTTGGTTGTTGATGCAGGTCTTTGAAGACTTATACTATTTCTTTCTCGTTGCTTGTTTAGTAATATGGCATATCCAAATTATTCCATATAATAGAACATGGCATTAAAAATGTCCTATCCAAAAATATTGCAAAACAAGTGATGGATAATGATAAGGAAACAGATTTTTCCACTGGAAATGCCAATTTTCAAACAAACAACTCCAAATTCAAGAAACAGATAGAATCAGAATTTTACTAATTTAAAATGGGATGATATCAAATTATCATAAACAGAAGATCTAGCTTCTTTTAGCATTTTGTTGAAACAAAACAAGTAAAAAGGCTGTAATGTAATACCTACACAAAGTAATACCAAGAAAGAAAGAAGTAATAGAAACAGAAATTGTACTGCCTTAAGAAACAAAACTTTAATGGGTAATTATTCTCCCAATGTTTTTCTTAATGTGAACAAATAAAATTAGTAATACTTTTTAAACTTCTATATCACTGGAAGAATTACAAAGCAGTTTTAAATAAATCCTACTTTTTCTGTGTAAAAAATTCAGGTAAAGAACATTTCTTAACTACCCTTATGATACAATATGACCTCTACTAGTCTATAAATAACAGCATACAACACTAAGTATAACATTACTAACCACAGGGAAGCTGTGAAGCTTGGAAATGAGGGCTAGCAGGTCTGTTCTGATGCTAAATTTTGATCTGTCATTGCAGCAATGCAAAAAGGAAGACAAGTCCAAGAAAGTCAATGGAATTATTTTGACTTTGTACCAATGAAAATGGAAATTAAACATGTTAAAGATCATCCATATTCCTCATTCTGTCTGCAACCTTATGGTTTTAATTCCTGTCGTATAAGGAATAGAGGCCTTTGGCCTCATGACTGAATCTTTTTGTGAGAACCCATTGAATATTTTCCTACAGTTCAGCCCCACAAATGGATTTGAGTACCCCAGAAGCAGCATCTCGATCAATTAACTGTGAATCAATATCTTGATATGACCTTGTGCGTTCATGATTTGGTAACATGCAGGAAACTGCAGAAATATAATGGCCTACAAAAAAAATCAGAATGCTTTTTGTTAAACCCTGAGAACTCTCTGAATAGTTAGAACAAGGATTAAAACAATAAGAGAGTAGCTCATTATTATGTTTAGATCACAATTCTCTTGGGCAGACTCTAGTCATATCCTGAATTCGTATCAAAGTCTGGGAAAAAAAAACATTCCCCTACTACTGTATCCTTGTTTCGAACACAGAATAAGAAATTATTCTGAAAACTGAGATTCAATGTTTTTAGTCTCACCTACAGTGAGACCCCATATTTTCCTTGTCCCAAGAAAAATTCATGCAATCCTGACTGATGTTACTGCATTAGACTTTCCAGTCAGTGTGTGTTTAAAGGCAAGCTAGTACTCATTTCAGTGTTTTCTTGGCTTTTGGTGGTATATCTGGGCATGTTCTCTTTAGGGAGTTAGAGGAGTGAGGATGAGGTACTGTCATTGCAGGTTATTAATGGAATTTTTCCAGTGTTGCCAAGTTTGGTGTTAATATCTCCCGTTCAGATAATATCTTACCCATAAAAACAAGGTAAAATTCCATGGCAGTTTTGTCATGTTACATCCTGAAAATTGTAGTATAAAATCTATTTATTTATTAAATAGAACTGCAGTTAAATTTATCTAAAAGCTGAAATCATTCATTTCTGTGAAACTCATTGAGTACTTAAAATGGATCAGTCAGAGTGAAGTGAGTAAATAAAATAAAGAAAAAGAATAATAAAAAGAATAATTCTTCTAAATAGAAAAAAAAGTGTGAAAATAAGTCTAAGAGTTCAAATATGTAAGGAAGAAGATACTCCTATCCACAGATCTCAAACTTTAGTGAGTCTTCAAACATTCAAAGAGATGTAATGTTAGAAATAATTGAATCAGACCCTAAATACTCTGTAGCAGAATTATTTCCTACCAGTTGAGGAGACTCACCCACTGCCTTTCATTTTTCATCTGCCCTTCCTGAGGCTTTGATCTGAGAGAGAGATAGGGGGAGAAAGAGAGAGATAAAGAAATTACATTTGAATGTGGAATTGATATATTAGATGATAAAGTAAAACAGTTTCAAAAAGTGTAACCTGTGTTCCTATCACTGCTTCAAACTCTCATTTAGCCAAAGAATAGCTTCAAGTCATTCACCCCTTTTATAAGTCCCTCTGTAACCATTTTACCACCATATACAATGTTCATTTCAAAACCATAAAATCCATAAAGATTACAGCTCTATAAAACTGTGAGGATAGCTTCACTTTGCAGTAGCAATGATATTAAAGCACATTGCTTCTTTTTAGGTGTTTCCAAGCATGTTCAAAGTTGCCAGTTCTGCTCACCTTTTTTGTTTTTTGTCTAGTTTTCATCTTGGCAGTTGTGGCCATAAGGAGGCAGCAGCAGAAGTCTCCATTTTCGGAGAAGATAGAAGAGTTTAGAGAGAACATCGTCCAGTACGATGATGAAGGAGGTGGAGAGGAGGACACGGAAGCTTTTGATATTTCAGCGCTGAGGACCCGCACTGTTATGAGGATGCACAAACCTCGGAAGAACATCACTACGGAGATCCATAGCCTCTACAGACAGTCTCTGCAGGTTGGCCCTGACAGTGCAGTGTTCAGGCAATTCATTTCAGAAAAGCTTGAAGAAGCTAATACGGATCCCAGTGCTCCTCCATATGACTCGCTTCAGACATATACCTTTGAGGGGACTGGTTCTTTGGCCGGATCCCTCAGCTCTTTAGGCTCAAACAAATCGGATATGGATCAGAATTATGAGTACCTTGCAGACTGGGGACCTCAATTTAAACAGCTTGCAAGCATGTATGCTTCTCATAGAAATGGGAGGGATTAATTTGTTTTTATTGTCATTTTAAGAGCTTAGCAACAAACAACAACTCTTGATTTTTAAACAGAGATCAATGACCAGTCCATATTTAAGCACCAAAATAAACATGCTTTTTCTAGAATCTGCTGGCTATGCAGATGTTTTGAAAAATCATGCCAGGAATGTCATGAGCTGAAGTATGAGTATTCTGCATTTCAAAAATCTAGTCTCTGTTTAGGTGTCTGAACACAAACTATACCTTTTTTTTTGAAAATCTAGGCCCAGCTCTGTGTGCTGAAAATTTGGATCCTAGCAAAGACAACAGGAGGAGTAGAAGTCATATATGAGTATTGTAAATATTTGGTCATCTGTAAGCTTTAAACTACTGCCAAAGTTAAGACAAACTTTTACTGTGGAATATATTAATTTAACCAAAGTTAAAATATGCGTATTTGTATAATGCTTCATTATATAAATATACTTATGTGATAAAGTAGACTCTAAACATTCTAAAACAATTGCCAGAAGGGCTTACAGAATTATCTATTTATTTTTCATAGAATGATTAAACTAAATATTTTCCTATCGGTGTAAAAATAAAGACCCATTAAGCATCTTGTACTAATTTTTTTTAATTGAACTATTGACAAGTGCCTAAAACCGATAATTATTTTAGCAGCAACAATATACAAAAAAAAAAAAAAAAGTTCAAGTTAGAATCAATATTCAACTTAAATATTACAATCAACTACATTATATATTACTGTGCTTACAAAAATACTATTGATATCTGGGCCTTTTTACCTTCATTGAGAGTTTAAAAATGACTGATTTACTATCACAGTATTTTTTTTTTTTATTATGGAATACAAAATTAGCTGTAGCACTCTCCTTAATTGTAACAGTATTAAAGATCTTTAAAATACTAAGTTGGTAAACATAAATCTTTATGTGTAGGATTAGATAATAAGACAGTAAAATACTTTAATGTTAACTCAGTTTTTCAGAAATTGATCCCATCATTCTGAAAGACTCAAGTCAGACTTAAAAATTAATTTCCCACCGTCTTTATTTCCAGGACAGTCCAACGAATGAGTCTGAGAGTCTTTCAGAGTATGTATTTAGTTTTACCTACACTGGTAACAAGCAGCAATTTTGCATCTGCAGGTTATCAAATATATTCCAAATGAACTGTCTGGAAAAGGATCCTGCTTGTTTTTTATTCACCTCTTTTCCATTATGTGCTTATTTTATAGCATCTGTATATTGTAATGAACTGAGAATTTTCCATGCTGAAAACTGGCACCAGGATAAAGAGAATTATTTTATGTTTGTATGTCTGCTGTGTGTTTCCTTTTTTTTTTTTTTTTTTTTAAGTTCTAAGATAAGTTTTTGTGGATATAGGAGAGAGGAGGTAGATAAAGCTTATACAAAAATAAAAAGGAACACAACACATAAGCATATGATGTTTGTTACAATTTCAGTTTACTAAAGGAAAGGATAGCTGCCAGTGCAGAATTTAAACTCCTAGTAGGTAAAAGAATAAAACACATGGAAGAGTTTGAAAATCAGAAGAGATTTCTAACAAGAAGTCTGGTAAGGGCAAAATCATTAATCATGATATTCATAATAGGAAAAATACTAGGGATCATCTGACTAGGTGCAAATGAAGCAACATTTGCTTCCTGAGGAAAAACTATCTCTCTCTAGTGTGATGATAAGATTCTGGTATGGGTGAGTAGGTACAAAATATCTGTAAGAGATGTATAACCAAAAGCTTTGCATTAGTGGCTCTAGTACTTTTATTTAGTTGTTCTCAGAACATATCTGACAAAATTATTCCTCATTGAGATAGTATTGTGTATATTAATCATTTCATTCATGTAGAGTAATAGAGGGAGTAACTATGCTTGCACTTACTTGGAGTTGGTGAGAAGCACATTTTTAAGACTAGGTTTCAAAATGCTGAATAAGTCCTTTCACATATGGCCCCAGTGGATTTTATTTCTCAGACTTTCAGTTTGTATTTAGTTCAAAAATGATAGCAGCCTCTGAACATCAAAATGTTGACAAAATGTCAATTCATACATTCTGTATGTTTAGATGGGGAAATAGCCTGAAATACCTAAGTATGTTTGCACTGGTGTTATAATTCCCTCATTTCACTGTAAACAATTAACTTTAATTACAAATAGCTTTTGTAACCAACATTCTCACTGTCATATCAGTGAATTTTATATAAAAGAGCCTACTATGGTTATTAAAAGATCCTTAGCTCAAAAGGTTTAAGACACTGTTTGTACAGCAGGGACAGGGAGAATTTTGTTGCCAAGTAAGAAGTTACTTCCAGTTCCTGATGGACCACATAGTATTGGTTTCCCAAAACTCAAAGTAAACTTCATTGATTTATTTCCACATGCAAGAAAACTAAGAAATCACTGAATTGAAATAAATTCTAAGATGTTCACAGATCTTTTCATGTATTGCAAATAATTTAGTTCAACAATGACCGTAGAAAAGTTTTTATAGAAGTTTCTATTTATTTGAAGAAAGTAACCATTCTGAGGAAGCCAAATGTAAACACATAAGAGAGCACAATACTTAATAGCATGAAATTATAAAGGGCAATTTATAAACTGAAGTTTCTGATGATGAGATCTATTAAATTGTGGAATGGTTTCCAAAGAGAACATTTCATTACACTTACCTCATAAGATTAGTTAATAGCTGGAATTATCTGTAACATGGACCAAATGGAAGAGTAAAAGTGTGATAGTGGATGGTAAATTTATGAGAGAGAGAGGGAGAGAGGAAAAGAGAGAGGGAGAGAGGAAAAGAGAGAGGGAGAGAGGAAAAGAGAGAGGGAGAGAGGAAAAGAGAGAGGGAATTAAGTCCGGAAGATTTCTCTAACAGAAAATCTATATATTTGTATTTTGTATAGAAAAGGATTTTATATATAATTGAAACATTTTTATAACAATAATCTGCATCCCTTCATTAAAAAAAAGTACACCACACAGAGAGCAGTTATCTGTGAGATCAGTATGCAACTCCCTCCCCACAGCAAGCAGACTATAACATTAGTCAGACACATGAAATATATTCAAGAGCAATGACACTAAAAGCAAATGTTAAACAAAATTAAGAGTTATCACTACCTCACAGAAATTTCTAATTTTGTGAGACCAAGTATGGTTATCAATGGCTATTAATACTGAAACATTTTAATAACTATTCAGGTGATGCTTTAATAATATTAAATCTGTAATCTAAATGATATTGCATATGTGGATTCAAATAGGATTGGCTTATACATGAACACTGGTATTTACATAGATAAAAAGATACTACAAAAATTATTTGCATAAGAATTGAAGAGAGCCAAACCTACTCATACAAATATGAAGCACTCTTCTGATGTTATTATGACTAAATTCAACTCTCTCACCACAAAATTCACAGATTTCCCAGCTGTTCATCTCATCCAACTTTAGCCAAGGAAAAATTAATGCAAGTTATTCATCTATTCTGAATTGAATGCTTGGAATCACTTTTAGGAAGTGCCAGTAACATGCAATAACATAAGCCTAGATAACAAGTTTAAAGTCAAAGACTATAATTTAGATTATTCAAGTTGAGATGAATCCTCTGCCTTCCTATTCTTTGTTTTCTTTTTCTGTGGATCCAGTATGCTGCTCTCTTTTAAGTCCTCGAAGTATGAGGCAGGATGGATACTCTCTGGGACAGCAAAATGAGCACAGCATCTTTCTATGATGGTCTGCAATGAGGAATACCTGGAGACAAGTCTCTTTCACATCACTGACAACTCTAACCCACCAATAAATGACCCCCAAATCTTCATCTGCTTTCCTTGCTCTGATAGGATATAAGGATTTTACTTTGTCTTCATGAATGTATAAGAATTGCTTTAAAAGGAGAAGCTTAGAAACTAGGGCCTAATAGAAGTTTTGGCATTTCAGCAGCTTGCTTGGGCAGTTGCCCCTTCCAGGATGGCTGGTACGCCCGGACTCTGCTCCTCCGCAGTTCCCGAGGCAACACTACCTGCCCTCGTCGCAGCTGCAAAGGGCAGTAACGGAGGCTGGAGCGGAGTGAAGACATCACGGCCAAACTCTGCTGCACTCTCTGTGCTTGGCCACTGATGAGCTGCACAGTAGCTGCCCAACGGGAGATGTATGATAAGATGTGCGGTGCTGAGTCAGAAAGGGTGGCAAATCACTCCTTTAGCTCATTATAATGCCAAAACACATCTCCATTCTAAAAGTTACCCACCTCCAAGGTATGATCACTCCTCAGTAAGCATGTGCTCCAAATTTTCATTTGACTGTACCTTTAAATGAAAGCAAGAGACTTTTTCACCAATCAAAAACAAAAGTATGTTGTTGGGGGATGGAAGTACATATATCGGGACCTGCGACTGCGCAATAGGGGCTGGGGTGAACTCGTTTCACCCCCGGAACCAGCTCATGGTCTTTCCATCACCTTTCGGCTGGCACCTGCGCAGTCGGGGCTGTACAGGGGGGGGGTCCCTCTGCCCCCTGCACAACCCCAGAGCTGTGAGCATGCTCAGTCGGGTCGCCAGACCCGACTGAGCAACTCATCATACAAATGTGGAAGGGTCTGGAACCCTGCTGGTGGGGGCCAGAGCACTCTG
>JAWLRI010001021.1:1735355-1748633 GCA_034781795.1 Crypturellus tataupa
CCCCTTAGGGGCTAGGGGGTGTGAGAGGGGAACCCGGGGGACAAAGAATAAGCAGCCTACATCTTCGTCGGGCCGACACCATCGTTCCGGAGGGGTCGGGAAGAGGTCCCAGGGGAGAGTGAGGAGCTGGGATCAGAGAGGGAGAAGTTTATCGATTTATAGTATGTATGACTACAGTCACTCATGCTCCACCTAAATGTGAAAAAAAAAAGTATAAAAGGTGAATTAGGGAGGAAAGAGGAGGAAGGAAGATTCCATCTCAACCTCTAGATCAGTCAACAGTCTGAACTCCTTTCCTCCTCTTGGGTCGGGATGCTGCCTGAGGAGTCTTGAGACTGAGAATCCTCTCCCATGTTGTGGGACAAGTGATGGTTGGGCATTTGTACATGAGAGCTAGCTAAAAACCCCACAATATGGTAGAGAGTTTCCTATACCGACAACCAAAGCCTTCTTTATAAATGTTGCATTTGAATAAATCATGCTGTTTGTGAACTCTACTTGTTTGGAAGGTGATCAGACATACAGTCCAATCAGACTGTGAAGCCAATACTGCCAGAGTTGGGTCTATAGCTGCCACAGCATTTTGATGTCTTCCTCCCCACTGCTTTCAAACTGCAACAATACTTTCACGACTGGCATTTTTAGCAAATTAACAAATATTTTTATCTTATTGTATTATCAGACTGCCTTGAGTGATTAGTATTGCTTTATTGCATTCTATGAACAGTTAAAGTTTTCACAGACAGCTGCTCAGGGAGGTAGCTGTTTTGTAATCACGTATTTCAAGAACTACAGAGAAAGAGACAAAGGCCAAAGTAGGTCAAATGATTCATGTAGCTTGTGCCCTCCCAAGCTGTAAACAAGATGTAGGTCCTGAAATATTCAGGCTACTGCCCAGTTCCCTGAACTATACATTTAGAAACTGTTTGCAGTTCTGCATGTATTTCCTTAATGTATCTGAATAGGCATTTTAAATAAATATACTGTGTTCACCTAGGCTGATTTGATAGATCACTTTGAATAACTTGACTATGATGACTATCAAAGGTAAGAAGTAATGCATCTGCTGATTCCTGGTTTATAATGCTTTCTCTCATCCTTATGAACTAGACCATGAACTAGACCAGACACTTGACGTGCATGAGTGTACTTTAAAAAGTGCAAGTTAAATATACAGTTCAGAATAAAGGCTTCATTAAAAATAGCAAAAATACAAACTTCTGCACATGACACACTGGCACATGCCTGAGTACACTCTGTCTTATATAACACTTATCTAAATCTACCTTGATCTTACTGTGCCTGGAAGGGAACAGAAAGTCCCAGTAAATTTAAACCCTCTATAGAGTTCCTTCTTATGAGAGCCTTGTAAGGGGCAAGCTGTGACTAAAACTGAACAGGTAATTTAGGAAGTGTAAAATGAATTGAGGTAAAGGGAAGACAGCTGAAGTGTTTATGGTATTCTCCATTGAGCACTACTAACTAATTGTTGTATAGTGGGTGTGGGAAGATTGCTGGAAAAAATGGAAACTAGAGAGAAAACTATGACCTAACATAAGTTATGACATTATAAAAGCTTGCCTGGGGTGAGAGACAGTTACCACTTCCAGCATGATTGATATGTATGGATTCCCACAATTCCCTCAGCAACACAATCTGCTCTGCTAGCACATGCTGCAGAGTGTGGCAGAATGGCCATGGCGAGACTCTGCTGTGCTCCCTGCGTGATGGAGAATGGGTAATGCAGCTGATAAGCCTTCTCTATGTTTTACTAGAAAGAATATACTATTTATGACAACTGTGCCTTACTCCTTGTGCAAAGAACTACTTGGGAGCATTTTTATGTTTGCTAACATGCTCCGCACCTTGATCTTTCTTCTTGTGTTTGCAAGTCTGGAAGTCCTGTATATAGTATTACCCATATATAAAGTGTTGCATACTTTTTAATTGTCCCCTTACAAGTAAAGAGGACAATTTGTCTCTTTGTTTTACCCATCTTCCAAAGTTGCAAGCCTTTAACAAGCAGCAATTAAGCCTTGGTGAGCTGTTCATATGGGCACATATGAAGAGCTGTTCATATGGACTTCCTGTGCCCATAATTTCAAGGCTAATAATCTCATTCCATGCTAATATTCCTCTATTTTTTACATTTTATTCCAGTGTCATGCATTCTACATAAAATAACTATTTACTTGTAATATCTTTTAATATGTGCATATTATATGCACACAGCTACAGCACAAAATAATGTAAAGCTAAAACAAATTAGATAAGTTTAAAAATATCACTGAGGTTTGTATTGAGTTTGTATTGGCTGAAAAAACAGCTGAATCACTGGAGGCAAGGGATTGAAAATTGATTGAAAGGTCATTTTCACTTCATCCTGAAACCAAACATACTGAAAGTGTCATGCATTACTTAGTCATAAATATACTTGATATAGTCCATGAAATACTAAAAAAAAAAAAAACAAAAAAACAAAAAAACACAAACTTAGGGCTACCTAAGATTACCTCCCCAAGAAACAGTTCACACAGAACAAAAATAGGGGTCCTCACCTCTTCAGTGACCTCATTCCTTGCAACAAAGACAGAAATGCTCAATAGAATCAAGAACTTCTACTTGAAAGAGAGCAACAGTACCAGTTCTGGCAGAATTTTAAACTGGTCTATATAGTCCTTTTGACTAAACTATGTATAGTAGAGTGAACAGCAAAAATACACAGTGATACAAATACTATTATTGAATTTAAGGAAGCAACAGCTGTTTGTTGTAGTTTCTTATTAAAACTGATATTCACTGTCATATCCTTTGCTTAGGTAACTCAGAAAGGAAAGCAGTGCATTAGTAGTTTAACTTCAGGGACAGCTTTTTTCTGAATGTAACTGTTTTATCCATGAATATTCTAGCTAACAGAAAGAGAAGGTATGCACTGAATAGCACAACCATCTGCTTACCTGGAGAGTTCTTAGCACACTAATGAGCTCAAAGAAGTGTTTTTGTTTGTCTTCTTTGATGAATTAAGACATGCAAACAACTTTCTTACTAACAGTGAGATACACATATGTCAGCAGAAAAAAAGCATAAAAGCCTCTTTTTTTTTTTGGTTGAATAACACCTCTAAACCCCAGAACTGTTGCTTGTTTCCTTCTTTGATCACAGTTTGAAGCAAGAATGTTACCTTACTCTCAGTTATTTTTCAGAAGCAGGCACACCTACCAGCTGAAGGGTTTTCTTTTACACTTATCTTCTTCCTTAGGGAAATCCTGTAGTCTGTGCCTTAGGAGGAGAATGTAGGTGGTCAGAAAAGAAGGCACTTAGACTAAGAAGGAGAAAAAAAAAAAAAAGAAAACAGAAGTTACCTCAGGTAACAAAAAGTGAAAACAAACAAACCCTCTACATCTCTTAAAAATTCATTCAAATATAAGCTTTAGAGATGAATCTGAGAAACAAACACCAATTTTCTTTCTCTAGTGATTGTTTTAAAGATAAATTACACCTCTGAACCATAATCTGAACTTTCAAAAAATATATATGTGGCAACACCCTTAAAGCATAGGAGAACACCACTCCCAGTAGAGCAACTCTCTTCTTCAACTCCATCTTCAGTTTAAGTTTAAACTTAATCTTTGAACAGGGACACATTCCAGGCAGCAGTCCAGATCAATCTGACATTACAGCTTCCAAAAACTTCTTTCTGTGGGTCTCAGATGCCTCTTTTTCACCCTCTGTGCTTCCTCATCAAAAAGCTAATTATCCAATTTACAGCACTTGTTCTAAATCCCTTCCACCTGAAATTGATATACTGAACCCCCAGTGCATCCTTAACCTTGCCCTATATGAAAAAAGGCGAGAAAAAAAAAAGTACTTACTGATTTCCTTAAAAGATATTTTTCTTTTTACTGAGACAAGTTTGTCAGCTAGGAGCAATCAATCATCTATGCTGTTAGAAAACATTAGAAGAATCATTAAAATAATGTCCTTATGGTGAATAGAGCTGTTTGCTCGTAGTACTTTTTTAGGCGGGTGTGCTTAAACCTGAAGAGGGGTGTAGAGAAATCATTAAGTAGTAACTATTGGAAATGCCTCAGAAACAGGTAGACTCATTAAAACGGTTTATACTTGCAATCTTTAATACAGCAGTTTTAGAGAATGGTGAGCTACGGAAACAATTCTAAAAACCTGACGCTTCGGTTATACAAAGAGGATAATCTTTGTTTTCTGAATTAGTCTAGAATCTTTGAGAGTCTTATATCAGAGTAAATGGTAAGATTAAGTTTTTGATTTCTGAACATGACTAATACATCTTCATTATTGCAGTATGTTTATGTGCAGTGTAGGAAGCTTTCGTTATCTAAACTTATTTTGTAAAGTTGTAGGAAGCAACCCAAATGACATATTGTTATACATGTTTTTTTTTTTTTTTTCCTGCTGATTTCAGAAAATAGTTTTTCATCTATTTAAGTAGTGACTTTTTTATTGCTGTACAAGAGACCTGAAAAAACACTACTCTACTGGGAATTATTGTGCAAGCAGCTTCTGCTAAGTAGATAATTATATAGATCTTTTCTTGTTCCTATATTTTAAGTTGAATACTGATTGTTTTGTTTCTTTTTTATTTTCATTATTTAAAAAAAAAAAAAAAAAACCCTTAAGGTGGTTCATATGGGTTCAAGGCTTAGATTTATAAAGTATAGATGTGCTACATAGAGTCCACTTTATATACTGCAGGGCTTATTGGTGGAAAAATCCTGCTATCCAGGATTAGCTTCACACTGCGATTAACTTTTCAATAGCAGCTAGATGGGATATTTAGCTTTAGGTTTTAATAAGTTTATATGCATTATCAGTTGAACACTTTGGTTAGAAACACACTGCTCTCACATAAAATGTCTTTATTCCATATCCTCTTCTTTTTTTTAGCTTCTAATAAACCAATTCTGCAAATAGGTCTTATTCTTTCTTAGAGGATTAATTTCAAAATAGACTTACATAAAACTTGCAAACTTTATATTTCACAGTTTTTCTCTCCAAGTGAAACTTCTGCTGAATCACACATAACTGTATTACTACATAGCTGTAGCATCCACAAATCAGTCCCTCTTGTAGTTTTACACATATGGCTTCTGTTGTGGAAGATGAGAGAGGAGGAGGGAAATACTGAGTACCTGAAATATGTCAAAGGTCCTACCACAATTTTAGAACCTTATTGGCAAAAAAAATTTATTGACTTGGAGGTAGTAGAGAAATTTGACTAATTCTATTCAAAAAATATCCACCAATAGTCCAGCTTCTCAATCACCAAGATGATAGGCTATCACCTAAAAACAACGTCAAGTATTTGATCTGTGAAAAGTAAGAGGTTTTTGGTTATGAGCTATACATTTCTTTCTTTATTTTATACTCATGATAGCTGAATTTTATGCTTTCAGAAGACATTCTTCCTGAAATGGGTATAGAGCAATTACAGAACTGAAGGCCTATATATTCCAAGGCAATTGCACCTGTAGTTATTAGAAATACTCATCGATTCCATTGTATTACAAGCTATTCAAACTAATATTTTTATTCCAATTGTCCTAATGTAGATGCATCATGTACCTGCCTCGTGAGCTGCTTTTATCTTCTATCACTAAGATTATAGTCATCATAAAAGTAATTGTAAGAACAAACCATTAGCCTGGATGTACATCCACACTTTTCAACAGCTGGGAACTATTTACTTTAATGAATATATATAGATAATAAGGGCTTCCATGCAATAATCCAGGAAGCTTGATAAATTCACCCAAAATGCACTGTGAAGTGATACTTAACGCAGTGCAAGGAGTTATTTAGTGTGCTCCCCTATGTGAGACAATAATAAGCAGGCAACAGAAGAGGGGTATAAATAAGAGATGATCCTTTTCTGTCATTATATGATTCTATGATCATATGATTATATGTCATTCTATGATTCTATGATTATAACTATGCTCATCTATACTTATGTGCATATATAAATATAGATACACAAAAATAAATAGGTGCTACGTCATGTAGTTTTTTAGCATTCTCTGAGCTGTCCAGATACCAACCAGCTGTAGATTTAGAAATTCAAACACAGAAATAAACTTTCTCTACTTTAAATATTCTAACAACATTCAATAGCAATGTAAATTGTAGAATTGGACCCTGCATTATAAATTGCTTGTTTTTTTAAGTGGCTCGCTCTTTTGTAATTAATTGTTGATATAGATTTGTAGAAACTCAGGACTGGATATTGCAGAAAATTAGGGGAAAGTAGTTGTATACTTCAAACTAGCAATGAAAGAACAAAGGTTAAATTCTGCCTCTAAGCAGTACTCATGTTGGACAAACTGCAGCCTGAAAATATTCACAGTATGAAATAAACTTCAGATATTTTTAGTCTGTACAGAGCATAGAAAGCCAGATAATTTACTACAGTTGAGCAGATGCTTGTTTTGTTTGGTTATTATTATCGCTGCAGATAAAAAGAATGAAGAATGAGAGATCCAAGATAATGGGGAAATATTATCGTTGTAAATGAGGAACTTTGAAACACTGCACAAATCGAGAAATCAAACAAAGAGAAAGCATTACATAAAAAGACCTCTAACAAAAAAAAAAAAAAAAAAAAAAAAAAAAAGAGAGAGAGAAGGATTCATATGATGGAAAAAGAGAAAAGAATAAAAGGGGTCATGGACTGAGGTTCATTTTTCCTCTGTCACAGTGGGTCTCCCGCTGCTTTGGAGCTGCAGTAATTTCTGTAGGAGAGCCAAAGGCCAGTGAATGGAAGCTATAAATGAAATAACCAGCTTCCTCTTAAGGGTGGCAAAGCTTAGAGTTGTAAGTACTGGTTTCATCCTTCTTGTTGGTGTTGAGGTCAGAGCTTGGGCTCTCATGGATCAGCTTACATGGATACAACTTCTGCAGCACTAGGGGGCACATGAAGGAAACTTGTTACCAGTCTCATGTTATAGGATAGAGACTTCATAAATTAGCAAAAGTTGGTTAGGGGACAAGGGAAGAGAACCCTCTTTCTGCATCATGGGGTTATATTTCTGTATCTGTAGTCTGTATGAAAGGCCTTGATAATGTTTTTGATTAGCCCAACAGTAATATATTTTGACTACTACAAAGACTGAGATGTGAGATTTGCGCTTTTTACATATATTGTTTTTTTTGCCCACTCAAGCACTTAACCATGAGAACAAAACAGCTAACTAGAGAAACAAAACCAAAGGTTTTGAAGGTTTCTGAAGGCTGTGTGATTTTCAGAACAAACTTCACTGCCATAATAAACCACAACTACCTTGTACAGGGCTACTTACAACTTTAAAATACAACAAATTTAACCATTGATCCAAACTGCCATATCAATGTGGTGGGGAAAATATTTAGTCTCTTCCAAGCTTCTATAAAGATCTAGATAATGTACTAAAACATTATAATTCTTTTTCATAAAATGTAGATATTGAAAGTAATTATCATACTTCCAAGATTTTATTTTTCTTTTATTCTCCGTGTTTTTCTATAAATGTATGCTAGTGGCACAATGAAATTTCATGGAGGCAAACTTCTGAGCCTCCAGAGGAATATCAGAAACTTTGAGAAAGTTCTTGATAAGTTTTGCTATCTGTAAAGCAGGCTTTCAGATACTTCATCTATTCATCTACATCTACTTCCATTTGAGCTTCTTTAATGGTCTCCTGGATTGAAAGTATGTTCTAAATTGCTTTTTCTTATCTTTATTGTTGCGTTCTGACACATCTAGAAAACTGGAACAGTTTCAAGAGTCTTAGATCAATTAATTTACTATACATTTAGACTCAAGGATATATTCAAATACTACATAATTTCACATTTTTGTTACATTCAGAATACATAGTTTGCTAGATGTCAGATCATTAAACTGTCATATTCACTGTAACAGAATTCTGGAAAATGATCTAGGATTTCAAAGAAAGAAAGAAAGTAATTAGAATTAAATTAGCATTTATAGAAAGGTCTTTCCAGTCATTTATAAAGGCTTTGATTTCATAGGCTAACTTCCAAATTCATGTTGCCAATAAATAGTATGCACCAAATTCTAAACATGGAGCCCAAGTAGCGACATCAGTAATCTGCAAAGAAGATGAACAATTTTGAGCAATTTATTTACAAAGTTCAGATGATTAACTTGATGGAAGCCTTGTCAGTGTTCACTTTTCATATCAAATACTGGTTTCTATTAAAATTATCTATTTCAGAGTACTTCATTTTTGTCTATGCATCATCAAAGATAATGAGAGCATAGAGAAGTTTCTCTTCCCTGGCTTGCAATAGATAACATCTGACACTTGTAAGTAGTAGAAGTTATTACTTTAATGTTATTCTCCTTTCACACATCTAAAAATAAAATTTAATGGCTAATAGTATAACTAGCTGAGAATTACAATATTAAATATTATGTCCGCTCCTCTCTTCCATATTTTTTTGAGTTTAAGCAAATTTTAGATACAAATTCTATATTCCAAATCAAAGAATGTTTTGGAATACACATTAAATTAAAAAGTAGCATTGTTATTAAAAAAACAGTGATAACAATAACAAAAAAAACAGTATTGTTGTTTTCTGCTGAATATGAAGTGAAATTATTATCAGTTAAATGTTTAGTGCTTGTACTCTGGAATTTTTTAGAACTTAGAAACCACACAACTTTAACTTAACATGCCTTTGGCATATATCTAACCATATATGTAATCTTGTAATTGTAATCATTTGTAATCATACAATTGTAATCAATCAGTTGCAATCACACTAAACAATGTATTGCACATAAAAAGAACAAAAAGAAAATAACATTCAAATTCAATGATTGAAGAAATCTAATACAGACATCAATAAAAAATCAATGTGGAACTCAGCAATGATAATTTTGCTTTCTGTGTTCAGAGTCCTTACCACTTAAGATTTTCCTGAAAGACTCAATGTGCTTTTAATATGAATTATATGAAAAATGCTGTGACATCCAACATTTGTTGTCTATATCTTTCCTGTTGGTATATAACAACTAATTGCACAAAAAAGGGGGGGGTTTCCCTTAAGTCTATTTCTACTATTTTCTCTCTGAAGTACATTTTCAATAGTATTCCAGCTTCTTCCAACTTCTTCTCTTTCCTTTATTCTTATTAAGAAATGAAATTTGGAGTAAGGATACAACTCTCTAGGAAAAATATGAAAACTGTTATTGTAAAGTGTTTAGTATAATCAAAGAAATTATCAGATACAATTCTCTCTCGCCTATTTTTCTTCCCAGATTTACTCTTAGTTTCCACCACTAGGTCAGACTTTTAAGACTGTGTGCTTGAGCAAGCACACAGCTGCTATTTACTTAGGTTAGCCAATGATGAAACTAAACCCAGATTTACAATTTTCTCTTGAGTATGTGTAGAATTTCTGTGTTACACATTTGTTGATCTTATTTTAGAAAAGCCTTCTCATTATAAAGGTATCACATTTTATTTCTCTCATTCTTTATGTTGTATTTAAAATAAATCATTCTATTGTTTAGATTCTTCAGAGTCATAGCGTCCTGAGATATAAATGCTGTATTTTCCTGGAATTTGTGGGGTATCAGCTTGGCTGCTGGATGTTGATCTCATAATAAGTTTCCAAATTACAATTCCATAGTGATAGACCTGTGTTAACCAGTCAGGTTGAGCCAGACTAAAAAATAAGTCTTTTTTTGTTTTATATAAAATGACCTTATAGTGTTCTGCATTCCTTGTTTGGCGGTTTTCCCTAAGTCTTCCTCTAAAAGTTGATTTCTTGTCAAGCAGTTTGGATAAAGATAAACCTGGAAGCACAATCTTGAAAGTAATATAGAGTGGTTTTTTGTTGGTTTATTTGTTTTATGAAAATAAATAAATATGATCTATATAGGTGTGTATATATATGTGTGTGTATGTGTGTATAATTTCTAAATAGAGCTAAGCATAATTTAAGATTTTTAAAGTCTTGAAAAAAATAAAAGGAAATTAATAGATGAGAAGTAGCACTAATCTAATGTTGTTCAATATTTTGATAAAGTTCAAAGAAGAGCCTGTAGCTGAAGCATTACTTCTAATCTTATGATCTCTTTCTAGATGGTACTATTAATGTTTTCTTTTATAAAACAGTGAAGAAACATTGAGCTTTTATCTCTTTTAAAAAAATTAATAAGGCATATATTAGGTTAGGAATAATAGAGCAAAGTCTTTCCCCTTGCAACAGGAAATATAGGTTTATAAGGAGATTTGATTTCCTTATCTGGTTCTTGTTTTCTAGGTGACCTTTGACAAGTTATTTAGACATTTTGTCCTGGAGTTCATGCATATCCATGTTATACTGATATTTGCAAAATAACCTCTTAGGTACGCTGTCTTCATTAAAATCTGTGTTGTGATATTGAAAATTCAGAATTATAACTTGTAATTTTTGAAATGACCAAAGGCTCTTGGCTACATTTCTTCTATTTATTTCAAAGATAATGGGATATCCCTTAAAGCAAAAAGACAATGTCATTAATTTTTTTTTTTTTAGAGAATTTAGTATGTTTAAACACTTGAAATTAATGACTTTCTACCTGGACAGAAAAAAATCTCACTTATTCCAATCTTTGCACATATCTACCTTCCCACATGGATCTCCTTTCACTATTGTTTAAAAGTGTAAAAGTCCCACAGATTAGGACCTAGAAAGTACCACATGAACATCATAGCCCTGATACAAGAAAATCCTAAGAAACAGTGTGTCTTCAATGCTGTCTGGGGAACATATCCATCTTACAAAAAGTTCTAAGTGGACCAGGCTTTCCATTAACTTCTAAAGGGCCTTATGCCACAGTACCCCCATGTGCATTTCTCTTATTTCCCTTATTTTTGAGAACCCAGTACATTCTCCTGCATACATCAGGGGGCCTGGGCTCTTGTGTATGAAATGCACGAGTCGTTTCAGCATGTGAGAAAACTAAAGCAGGAGTCATCCCAGTTTGTCACTCTCATCCTCCCTCCTCACCACTTTTGCCTGTAAGTAATGTTCTTGCTGAGAACTCAGTAAAGGCTCTCTGAATTCTCTGCGTAAAATTATGCCAGTTGGACTTATAAACCATTTATACCTATCAAATGTGGGACTCTACAAATTAGAGAAGCTCATTTTTTAAAATTAATACCTAAAATTCAAACTTGAAATACTTGATGCAAGCACAACTTCCCCCTTTGAGTAAAAAATCACACGATCAGTGTTATGAGGTTGTGATTTAGGATATGTCTGTCATTTTTGAAAGCTACAGAAATTTCTATATGAAAGCCTCACATCCAGAGTGTCAAGAGAACATTTCAAAATTCTCTTTCTCTGAGAACCTAATGCAGAACATACATTATAAATCATTAGATTCAGGAGATAAAATAAGCTTAGATATAATGAAGCTTGATTATAATTTAGTATGTCAGTTGAAAAATATGAAGAAATAAAAATATTGAAAATTACGAAGAAAAACTATTTACAAAGAAACTACTTTTTCTGTGATAAAATTTAATCCTCCATTTCTGATTTTTATAAGGAACAGTTTAATTCTCCATTTCTTAATAACAACAATAAATAAAGCATTAAGTTGGTATGCCAAGTTTTCCAATATTTTAGACTTTAGATCTGCTTTTCTAGGTGTTGGTGTATGCATTCCTCACTTGAACAGATAGCCATGAAAACAGAGAGTTGTTTACTCATATTTACTTGTGAGATCAGGGAGATTGATTTTGAGGAAAAATGGGGAAAACACAACTAGAGACTTAAGTTTTGTAGTGTTTGTGTGTAATATCATTTCTTTTTATAAAGTTGACAATAGACTTTCTCTCTTGTATGAGAACAGAGATATTTGTGAAGTAGCTAACTAGTACTGCTGAAGCTGTATGCCCCTGCTCAAAGACCCATGGAGATTAACAAACTGACCCCATTAAGATGTCCAAACTTCTGTTTGTTTATTTTTTTCTTCCTTTTTTTCATTTTTTTATCCAACAAACCCTTAAAACCTACATAAACATCATTAATAGCTCATTTATAGAGACATAAAAACAAAGATATCTGAACTGTATCTGAGAATGAGAAAAAACAGGAAAGAAACTTTAGATGAATGTAGCCTTTAACAGTGTTCACACATTTAAAAACTTGTGAATCAGAAACACCTGAGTGAGATTAGAAAGTAGATTTTCCTTTTGAGTTTATTTGAAAACTGTTATGAATCAACAAAAATATTTGGCTGATAATGTTTTAGGAGTTTAAATATTTCTTTCAGGCTCTGTTTACTCAGTAAACACAATCTCTCATGTGCAAATTAAGGTTAGACAGATACGATAAAACCAAAGTGATACCAGAAGCACAGTCATAAATGCAGGACCCTGAAGACATAGCCTCGAGCAATAAAGCTGTTGTACCCAGCAAGAACATCAATAGATGTACGATTCACAAGCAGTCCTTGGTCTTCTGGAAAGTAAATGAATTAACATCTTTTCTTACCATAGCTTATTATTTCTTCTTTTTATACACCTCAGTGCAATTCTCTCAGCAAAAGAATTAGGATAGCAACCTTTGCTCGTTCTGTGAGGGTAAAAAAAAAAGCCCAGGTCAAAATCTGCCTCCCTATCACAACATAGTTTCATTTAAAAGAAAACTGGACAAGTTGGTTGAAAGGGAACTTTACTTTTCTCTAAACAGGCTCCTTAATCAGACCAAGAACATATTAACTAATGACTGTTTTGCAGTTCAGGTATGCTTTATTTATTTGTTTTTCCAAAGTTTTACATTTATTTTCATAACATCATAGAATCATAGGATCATTATGGTTGGAAAATTACACTAATTAGTGCAATTAAGGTGACAAACAGGTGACATTCCAGGTAACAAAGTACAAACAGAGCAAAAGAAATTGAATGGGGGTAAAAGTAAACCTACAAGATGAATAATTATCCACATAACACTTTACTAAAGCTGCAACTAGGAAAAAAAAAGAAGAAATAAAAGAAAACAGCTATGTTTCACTTTATGTTTGAAACAGTTACCTCAAAGTGACTGTTCTTTCCATACAATTTGTTTGAAATTCTACAGCTGTAGCTACACTCTTCTTTTGGGGAGATACCACAAGGAAAACCAGGGTCTTCATAGATTCATGGATTCATAGAATGGTTAAGGTTGGAAGGGACCTCTAGAGGTCATCTAGTCCAACCCCCCTGCACACACAGGGTCACCTAGAGCACATGGCAC